>VZZY01020720.1:121191-131252 GCA_013400335.1 Eurystomus gularis
GGGGAGGAGGGTCCCGCTCAGCCCCTCGGCGCGGTTCGTTGCTGGCCGGGGGGTGAGAGCATGGCCCTGGGGAGCCTCGGGGGCAGGGAGGAGGCGGCCCTGCCTTTTCCAGGTGGGAATGCCGAGCACGCCTGTGCGCCGGGCGTCAGGCGGGAGCTTGAGGGACGGCTGCGGGCCGTTGGGATAACGTGGAGCGCTTCTTTTCCCCCTGGGGTCTGCCCGGCGGAGGGAGCGGGGTGTCGAGGGAAAGCGGCGGCTCCTGCCCCCAGACTCTGGGGGAGGGTGGCGGCGGTTGCCTGCCGCTGCCAGGGAGAGCGGCACGGCCAGGGCAGGACCCGCCGCGCACATGGGTCCCTTGGCAGTGGACACACACACGTTCCGCCTTCGCGTCCTTCAGCAGGGGCTGCTTCCTGCGAGCTTCGCTTTCAGCCGACAATAGAACCCGCATGAATGGAGCGGTCGGGAAAGTTACGAGGTTTGGGAGGAAAAAAGAAGAGAAATACAGCTGTATCTTTGGTCCAGTTTGCCAAGGGCGTGTTACTGCTTAGAGGCTGCAGCTGCTGGAGAGGAGCTGTCAGTCCGTGCCCCTGTGTTAATATGCACATACTGATGCTGGCACCGTCTCCGGTTTTAATTAAGGAGGAGGAAAAAAAAAGAATTAATTACTCAGCCAAAGCTAAAGGAAGCTGACAGAATTCCTATGGTTGCTACTTTGTTAAATTAATTCGCATCACCTAATTCCTTAATTTCTAAATGCTTATTAACTGGTTTTTTTCCCCCTTATCTTAGTGAAGATCAGACTCCTGTCTTTTTTTCTTTTTTTTTTTTTTAACAGTCTTTTTACTAAGCTTTTTTGAAGTTTCCAACACCCTTTTCAATGCATATTAAAGTACAGATTCCTTTGGCCTCTGCAGCCCTGAAGGCTCAAACAAACAAACCAGCTGCATTACTGGCACCATTTTTTACATGCATATTCCGATACTCGCTTTTTTGACTATGCTTTCCCTATGTGAACTTTTGATGTTAAATGGAACTGTGGGGTTGATAGCCTCTCCCATGTCTTAGTATTCTCCTCTTAATATACCCTTTAATGCCATGGATTCATGTCAATTAAATCTTGGAATGGGGGTGGAAGAGGGGAAGAGAAAAAGGAATGTTTTCAAGTGTCTCATTAAGGGAAGCGTATTCTTTGTATTACAACATCTTATTGTGAGGAAGGGGGAATAAAACTTACTATGTAACACATGTAAAATTGTTAAGTGTCTTTGCTGCTAAGTTTATGACATTGATTCTTTGTAAGTAAATTAAGCGGCTAGGGGTTTGAAATCAAAAAGTTGTTTGAAATGTTTGTGGGTGATTCATCTTGAGGAGAAGCAGATCTTTATTTTAGTCCTAGAATCTTACACTAAAGTTAGTCTTGCAAGTTGTGAGTCTGCAGCAAAAAAATACAACACGTGTATTTTATGTCTGTATAGAATGTCTTGTCCTGAATGTAACAACTGGGAAGAGGGGAGAAGAGGGAAGAAAGCATTTCTTGAATGTTTTGCCAATAATGATGGTAACAGCACAAAACTCCAAGGTCTGTTGATTTCTTTGCTTAGAAACATTGTTGGATGATCAAACCATGCCTCAGTGTGGTCAGTTAGAAGAGGGGACTTCCAGCACAGATTTCAGATTAAATACTTCAAAAAGAAGTCACAGAAAGAAGCCTTTGTCAGCTGGGGATCCAGTCCCTCATGAATACGATGTTTTGTTTGTGCCATTGCATAACTGCTGCCTTGGCATTTGGTAGGCTGAGGCTGATGCGACCATCTAACCAGGACTTGTTTGGAGCCCAGGCGCTGTATCAAGCTTCCTGATTCAATGGCAAGGATGTATTTGACTGGTTCTGATTTGAACCATTTGAATTGTCCTTGCTTGCACAAAACTTTTGTGTAGGACTGGCTTGCTGAGGCTGACTTATTTTCTTTTTCTTTTCGGAGGTGCTGAGACCCCTCCACAGCCGTTGATGTTCATTAAGCTTTTGGCTCCCTCAGTGCTTCTGAAAGTTGAGCATGCTCAACATGAAAGTTGTGCTCAACACCAGTGAGGGTTTGTGTTGGCTGGAGGGTCTTCAGTAATAACGGGCTCAGTGCTTTGCGCGTCTTGTGAGAGAAAACACACCCATTGGCACCTTACAGTGTGACACGCACTCTCCCAAACATTGTGTCTTGTTTAGGGAGGGGGCTGGTTTTTTTTAGAAAATGAACAAAAAATGCAAAAGGTTTTGTTCCTAAAAGTTTGAAAAGCACAATGCAGTATCATTTCTTGGGCACCCTGTGTTTTCGTAGTTTTACACCTTTTCTTCTTTGTATTCCCCAAACTGTTGCTTTCAGATAAGGAAAGTGATTGGAGCAGAGTGGATACATGCATTATATTTTGGTTGATCTCTTTTTTTAGAGAAGAGATACTGAGGAGAACACTCTGCCCAAGCAGGGGATTAAATGATGTTCATCTTCATGTGGGTTTGTATCTTGTCTCCCCGCAGTCCCTGTGCAGGAACTGCTGTCTTGTGGACCCTGCAAACTCAGGAGTTCCCAGGGGTATCACACTGCGCTGTGCCGGGGCCGTTCCCTGCCCTTCACAGCTTCTGCAGCACATCCAGCTTGTCTAGCAGTACTTGCTCCTGCATCCCTGCAGCTCTTCCCTGTGTCCAGTTGTGAACCATTCTTTCCTCATGGGCAGTAACCTCAGGAGTTTCCACCTTAGGGGCTTCTACTACCCATAGAAACAGCCCTTGCTTTTATGTGAAATGTGTCCAAAGTAGGTTCAAATATTCCGTAAACCAGGCTTTCTTCTTGTAAGCTGGGGGAAAATCCTGAAAGAGAATCAGTCCTCTTTCTTTCTGTTCAGCTATACACTTTGTCCAGGCAGGAGCTGAAATCTTTTGTGTGTCACAGTAATAGTAAAATCTGATTAGTACTGGTCATTAAGGGTGGCTGGATTTCAACTGCCAAGTGGTGTATTCCGTATTTTGTTAAATCTTGCACCTCTTAAATATATTTAACCTTGTTCCTAGAAAAAAAAAGAAACCAATGTTAAGTTTATCTTCTCTTAAAACCTGTGAAATACAAAATTTTATACTGCTGCCCCTCCTGTAGCTCCACAACACCTGCTTGGGCTATTAAAAAGTACTTAATTTTGCCTTCTCACTGTAATCCTTCTTGTCTCAGAAAGGGGTGGAGAAGAAAATGTTGTGCGTTTCAGGTATTTTCCAGTATCCCGAACAATTTGTGTTTTCACTGTATTTACAGATTCTCTCTCTTGCTTTCTTTCTAAATGTAAGTTCAGTAATACAGGAAATCAGCTGTCCTATGTGTGAATTATTGTATGTCGGAGAGATCTCGAAATGTTACATTTTGGAAAAACATACTGGATTATAGATTACATCCCCAGGAGGGCTCAATGCGACAGTACCTGATTGTCTTTTTCATAGTGTTCCTAGAATTTCATAAACCAGTTGAAACCTGCAGGTCACTTTCAATATTTAAAGGACTTAATTTTTTTCAAGGCAGATATCTTTTTTAGGAAGTTTGCTTCCATGTGTTATTAGAGCAGTTGCCATGTTGCAAGGATCGCTTTATTAATACAGTATTTTTTCTATAGCATTTGCTTTTCAAAATTAATGCTGTCTAATGATAAAGTGGTTTGGATTTGAAGGGAACTTTAAAGATCATCTAGTCCAACCCCCCTGCCGTGGGCAAGGACATCTTTTCACTTGCTCAGAGCTCTGTCCAGCCTGACCTTGAACACTTCCAGGGATGGAGCATCCAGGGGTGGGGCATCCACAACTTCTCTAAGCAATATTTAGTAATATCTAAAATCATTAATCTAAAAGATATCCCGAAATGGACTTTGGACATAAGGTTAAAATACATGAAAAACAAACACAGTGAAGCCTGCTTCTTGGTATCTCTCTTTATTCCTTGTGCAGCAGCATGGTGTTGTGCCTGAGTGGGTGCACATTCTTGTAGCGAAGATTTTGTTTTCCCTGAGATACACAGCTGGTACAGCCAGACACGGAATCACTGCGCGTATTTGTGCTTCCACTGATGGTATTTTGATGTAAACACGTTGTTACCTTTCTAGAAGTGCAGGAGCACTGTATCCAGTGAAATTTCACTGGGGTAAAGCATTTGTGGAGGGAGCTGCTGTGGGTTGTTAAATTACCACACTCGTCGTGATAGCTGTTCTTTGCCCTGAAACTCCTGGATTTCTCCTCTTTTTGACTTCCCCCATGTGCATCTATTGTACCGGTTCAGCCATCATCATTTTACGTTGCCATCAGTTGCCTGATCACACAGGCCAACACTGAACTCAGCAACATCCCCTCAGAAGTCTTCTTTCAGACAGTCCTGCCATAGGCTCCTGTAGGCCCAGCTTCTCTACTGCCCACCGTGGTGCCAGCGTCGCCTGCTGGACACCACAGACAGAGATGGCTCCCTCAATGGCCCTTCACATGGAAGGACACCACCCAGAGAGCTCAGCAAGGTGTGACCAGCCCCAAGAGAAGCCACACAGAACAGGAAACTCTTCCAGCTTATCAGCTCCCGGTTAATATAGTTCTGGCCTTGCCCACCACCACAACCACCTGGGTGAGGGCAGAGACACAGACACAGGTGGGCCAGGTTCTGCATCTGGAGCATGAAGCCAATAGGAAAACCAAAACATTGTGCTAGGTTGTGACTCATTCACAGGTCAGCTCCAACTTGGGCCCCACAGCTCGGGCCCCACAGCTCAGGCCCCAGCACTTCAGCATCCCAACTGTGTGTGCCCTTCACCCCTCCTCAGACACGCATGCAGATGGTCCCTGCGAATGTGTCCCCTGCGGCTGCCTGGGCTACACATCACCTTGCTACTCTGTGCAGCTCCTCGGGCTGTTGCTTCTGGGAGACAGAGTTTGCATGGAGCCATGGAAGCTGCCTTCCCATGTGTTGCTCAGGTCCACCTGCAAAAAAATTTGAATCTTTCTGGCACCTCAGTGTTAACACTGCAGAAGATGTATGTATTTGCTTATAGTGTTCTTTTAACATAGGTGCTTTTTACCCTGGAGTGTGAGGTTGAGGCTCACCCCCAGTGGAATACTATATAGCGTCTTGCTGAGATGCCATTTTTGTGGGGTGTGTGGTGGCACATCTTGGGGGGTCGTTCTCCAGGGTTTGACTCAGCATGCTTGTGGCTGAAACTGGTTTGAGCTGTCCAGGGAAATAAAAATAGTTTCTGTTCTCCTGGCTGGTTCTTTAAAATCCATTTGGGTAGAAGTGCCTCTGGGTTTGAGTTTTGGTGAGCAAAGGTAAGGAGAGATAGTTTAGTCTCAATGTGGGACATCAGAGATAGTTCTATTAAAGTAATGGATCTCAGCTGAGCCTGGGAGGCTCTGTACAGATGCAGAAGCCTGTGCTGGGAGGATTGCCAGGTCAATACTCACAATGGGCAAAGGACAAAACAGAGCCATGGTGGTTCTCATCCATCTTGTAAGGTGGCTTCTTCCAGGTCATATGCAATGTAGCCTGTGGCCTGGAGGAAGCAAACTCAGCATGACAGTACTGGAGGAGGAATGCATGTCTTCTGATCCTCTGTCAACTTCTGCAGACAGGTTTGAACCTGTGACAGCTGGGGTGCTGGTGTGGCTGTGCCCATCAAAATTCCCTGTCACTCCTTCCCTGTAAATGCAGTGAACAGCAGTGGAGGAGATCTGACCATGCAGTATAAGAAATAGATAGCATTGTATGTACCACTTAGTCCTCTGCAGTTTGTTACCTTCTATTGCTACTCTGTCGTGGTGATTTCACAGCCTCCCTCTCTATAATTACTTGTCTCTTGGGTTTTAGGCTCAAAAGCTTGCATATGGAGTTGCGGCTTGGGAAACATTCACAAGCAATGCAAAGACCTTTGAGAATTCAAGATCTTTTGCTCTCCGTTTTTTGGGAGCTGTTCCGCTAGCAGCAATTTAAAAATGTGAATGGAGCTTATATTTCATTAATAGAAAGATGTGCTGGGGGCAGGTCTATCGTGTGGCACAAACCGCAGCGCTTTGCTGCGCATCAGTTCTGTGTGTGTTTCTTATGCTTTGATACTTGGGTGCATGTAACACTTGAAATTTTAACCTAAAGTTGAACGTACAGAAAAGTACTTTCAGGAAAAGTGTTTGGTTAGTTTACTTAGTATTTGGTTTGGTTTTCTTTTTGCCTGGGAGGAAGAAAGTTGAAAAGGACTGTGGTTCAAAAATAGCTGGGACCTGAGTCATGAAGAAGACTGAACTTCTTGAAGTTAAGAACTAATTTGAAGTATCCAACATAAGATACAGTCTTCTTAATTTTGTTGGTTTTTAAACTGTTTTATTAAGACCATGAAGCAATCATTGTATATTGCAGCCTAAAACTCCATCTTTATATACATTCCTTCAATGCCAATGAAGATTTAAGAATTGCCCCAGTCTAAATAGGAGAGTGGAATTGAACGGAAGGCAAACGGCAAAACATGCTCTGGTAGTGGCTCAGGAGTACAGAAGCAGCTGGCTTGCCTTCCAGGTGCAGGTTTGTGGACTTGCAGGCAGAAGGGACACCTTGTGTTAACAATGCAGCTGGTCTGGAGATCCAAAAACCAGAGTAAATTGTGGGAGTCCAGCCAGGGGAGGATTATGTTTTGAGTAGTGTGCTGGTTTCCTTAGTATTGGAAACATACGTTTGGGCTTATTGCTGGTTTTGCTGAGCTGGAGCTGTGGAGCCTGCCGTGGATGGCTAACTGAGGAGGAATCTGCATTCCCTGTGCTGCCAGCAAGGCACGGCTCACTGCGACTCTGCAATGTCTGGTTTTCACTTTACCTTTTACTCTACATTTTTGTCAGCTTCCATGCTAGAAAATTAATGGAGGCTTTTCAGTCCTAATGCTGAGCGTGCATCGGTGAAGCTGCTGGGTGAAGGTGAGTGTTGGTTGCCTGCAGTCTCCTGCCTGCGCCCTTCATGAGCCCGCTCAGGAGGGCAGCTGCCATTGTGTCTTAGTGTCTCTTCAAGAGAGATTTCCTACTGCTTTCTTCTTTAAACTCTTTGGGTTTATATGTGTTTAGCTTTCTGATGGGACACAAGTGTTTCATGACATAAGAGAGTGCTTTCATCAACTTAAGAGATCTTTTTAAAAGCTGCTTCAGTTCTAGGTTTTGGGAACCTCTGTCAGGATTTGGTGGAACGAAGTCCTGGGCATGCATCATGCTGACAAACGCTGTGCAAGTCTAAAGCTCTGGCTGGATCTTCAGTACTTTTTCTCAACTTCTCTACTAAAGTAATTTTCATTTTCTTGGCTGTGTTTTCTGTATCTTGTTTATGGGGATCTTTTTTAAGGAATAAGTTTTGGAAGGTTTTAAATGATTGCTGTTTGTGTGTAAACTTAGGCTTTTGTTGCCAGAACTGTTGACATAAATGTCATGCACTTTTCCAAACAAAAGTATGAAATAAGTTGTTGTATTTGTTAGGCACACAGCTGAAAATAAGTTCGCCACATGGAATTTCCCATGTGGGAAATTAAATGCTTTTCTTGAGCTGCTTCGGCATGTATTACCAAAAAAAAAAAAAAAAGAAAAAGAAAAATCAGGAGGAAAGAGAGGTGACTAGTGGGAGTATTTGGAGCTGAGTACTTCAACTTTGAGTGCAAGCACAGGAATCTGCTCCAGAGCATCTGTCAAGAGCCCACGACTTCCAAGGTGTAATGAACAGTAACACTTCATGCAACATCTGCTTAGGCTCTGTGATGGGCACTGGTATAAAAGCCTTGAAATCTCTTGCAATCTCTGAGATATTTGTCATACCATGTCAGCGGAATGTAACAAAATCTAGTGCATCATCTGTTATTGCCTGCTTCCCAGCCAGCGAAGTTATTAGGTACTAAAGCTGATAACTGCTGCACTGAGCCAGAGTTTTACGTAAGCAAATACAAGGAATGCAGTGCAGGGGGGGCTTTGCTATGTGTGACTGATGTAGCCCGTGGTAGTCATCATTTCCCTCATGCAGTGCATACCTTCACTTCATATACATTTCTCCCGTTCCGTGCTGAAATTGAAGTGGCAATTCCTCACGCTTGATAATTGTCTGATGACAGTCCTCCATTTCAGATTGTGTCTGGAAACATAAGGAAATAATGACACGTAATGAAAAATAGCGAGTTAAGTAGTTTTGCTTTTTGTAGCTTGTAGTTTTTAGTCCCTCCCTTTAAATTACTTTTAAACAGTTTGGAAATACCTGGTTTTCTCCTCAAACTTGAGCTATGTGAGCATATAATAGATACCTCCTCCTGAAATTCTTTGAGGTTTTCATCTTACCTGCCACTACTGTTTGCAACACTGTGTTTGAGAAATTGTTATAATCTACCACATGTTAAATTCCTCTTATTCCTCAGTGGAAACCTCAAGGAGGTAGAAAAGAACCAGGAAGGAGTGAAAAAATTCTTGAAAACACTAAAGCAACCATGGCGGACCGAAGTTAGTGGGGAGTGGATGGAACTGAAACAAAGCACAAGTGAGGTTGCAGCATGAGTCAAGACTCAAATGATTTTAGCCTTAAACTGTCTGCAGATTTCATTGAAATGATTTTATTTTCTTGTAAAACTGTATTTCTGGATTTTCTTAGGTTTCCCATGGCTGTTGTCTTAAAAACTGCTGAATGTTTTCCCCATTATGGTCAGCTCCCTAGCATTCCCTAGAATGGTTTGGGCTCTTTCCATCATCCTCACAGAGGGGAAGTGCTGGGCCTCATGGTAAAACCTCGTCCTTCCCTCCCTCTAGGCTGTTTACTACCAGCTTTTGTGGGTGGAGGGCGCCTGTGGGTAGATAATTCCCCGCTCCCTTTATTTGTGTTGGCATTTGATCCTCCATTGAAGGCTTTCTCCCTGAAGTGGTGACCGAGAATGCTTACCGGTTTTGCATGCGACTCACACGTGGTAGATGAACATGGCTGTGACACCATCCAATGGTGCACTGTGCACATGCAGGTATGTTTTGCATAGATGATGCCTGTTTGCAATAGCTGCTAACTTTTATCTGTTTCAAAGTGATGTACCCCTCCTTGAGATAGAAAACAGTGGGGACACTGGGAGATGAGCTTTAAAATAAACAAAGTCAGGAGACACTCTTTTTAAAGCAGGGGAGATTTAGATTGGATATTAGGAAAAATTTCTTGACTGAAAGAGTGATTAAGCACTGGAACAGGCTGCGCAGGGAAGTGGTGGAGTCACCATCCCTGGGAGATGTCAGAAAATGTGTAGATGTGGCACTTCAGGACATAGTCTAGTGGTCATGGTGATGTTAGGTGGATGGCTGGAGTTGATGATCTTAGAGGTCTTTTCCAACCTTAATAATTCTATGAAAATAAAGTTCTTTACTGGAGGGAGGTTGGAGGCTTGGCTTTCTGTTGCCACAGTAACAGAAGGGCACGGCACACGTGGAATATTAAATGTTGTTGCCAAGGCTAATGGGAATGTCCCAGCTGCTGTAAAAACCTGATGTAGAAATGTGTTAATTACTGAATGCTGAATCTTTTCTGTTCTTATAAGAACATATAAAGAAAAAAATCAGGAAAATACCAGTGTAGTTACACACAATCACAGAATTACTATGGTTGGAAAGGACCTGTAAGATCATTGAGTCCAACCATTATCTGTCTCTACCAGGCCCACTTCTACACCATATCCTTGAGCACCCTGTCTAGATGGCTTTTAAATACATCCAGGGATGGTAACTCAACCACCTCCCAGGGCAGTGTATTCCAGTCCTTGACAACCCTTTCAGTGTAGAACTTTTTTCTAATGTCTAACTTAAACCTCCCCTGGCATAACTCAACTCTGTTTCCTCTTGCCCTGTCAGATGCAGCTTGTAAGAAGAGACCAATGTCCGTCTGCCTACAGCCTCCTTTTAGGTAGTTGTATAGAGCAATAAGATCACCCGTCAGCCTCCTCTTCTTCAGGCTAAACAACCCCAGTTCCTTCAGCCGCTCCTCATAAAACTTTTCCTTGAGACCCGTCACCAGCTTGGTTGC
>VZZY01020722.1:0-16546 GCA_013400335.1 Eurystomus gularis
TACCCACATGGAAAATCAGTAGCGGGTAGTAGTTGAGGTCCTGACTAAGCTAGGAAGTTTCCTGCTGACGTCCTTAGCCTGGGCTCCAGGGAGGCAGCAGACCTCCCTGTGAGGAGGGTCTACGTGGCACATTGGACCCTCTGTTTCACTGAGAACAGAGTCACCTGCAACTATAACCCTTCTTTTCTTCCTTTTGTGTGTGTTGGTGATACAGGCATTGGGCCTATCTGACTGTGTAAGCATCTCTGGTGTAGCTTGCTCATTGTCCCTGTCCTCATTTGGGTGTTCCACCTCAACCAGAGTCTCATACCTGTTGCTTGGAGACACTTGGGGGGTGAGATGGGCAAAAGGGGATTTCACCTGCTGCCCCTACCCTGGACTTGCCTTTCCTCACTGTTTTCATTTAGGCTTCTGCCTTTGGCCTGACAGGAACAGGTTAGAGAGGCCCTTTGATCCCAGGTGCTCTCTGATGGGTGCTCCCATTTCTTTTCTGAGGAGGGAAGAGCCTTGCTCCACCAGTCTACCTCCTGTTCTGCCTCCCTAATACGCCTCAACCTTCTGACCTCCTCGCGCAGCTCAGCCACCGGGCTGAGCAGACCGTCCCCCTGGTCACAGCGGCCGCAGCAGCTCTCATGGCTGCCACTTGTTGCGGCGCAAGGCTCAGGCACTCCCTGCGGCCTGGACGGCTGCGTGTTTCCGTGGGGGCTCTGTCTGGGTTCCCACGTCCATTCTGGCGAGCGCAGAGATCCCTGCCCTCCGCTGGCCGGAGACCGTGGCTGGGCCATCCCGCTCGCGCTCACAGCGGGTTGGCCGCTGCGCTCTGAGTGTCGCTGCCAGTTTTGCCGCGTTTAAACCGCCCGCACTTGCCCCGGCATCGCCCCCAGCCACATCGCCCTTGCCCACGTGAGAGCTGGCGTGTCTCACCGCGCAGCCTCATGGTTCCCTGGCTCCGGGAACCCCTTGGCTGCCTTAGTCTAGTTCCCGGCTACAGAACCTGTGACTATATTATGATGAGTAACGTGTTTGCTTATTGCTGTGCTTTCCTCTGAAATCGTCGGTGCAAATTAACTGGTTTTGGAACCAACTTTATGTAATGTTGATGTGAAACAGCGGGACTGTTACTTGATTTCCTTGATGGCAGATGCTTCCTAACAATGTTTTCTCCAATTATGAAGAAAGTACAGCTTTCACTTCTAACTGAAAGAGGAATGGGAGAAGCAGTGCAGGAGTTCGTGGACAAAGAAGAAAAAGATGCCATAGAAGAGCTGGTGAAATTTCAACTAGAAAAAACGCAGAGGTTTCTTAAGGAGCGTCGCACTGATGCGGAGGAAGAAAAAATAGATGAGGAGGTAATATTCTGTTAATGCCGTAGGAGAGGCCGAGACAGAGAGTAGAAAAAAGAGTGTGCAGACCTGGTTTCATAGCTTTGCCTGTGTGTGGAGCAGGTGCAACAATCACCTCTAGTCATTTTCTGGACTTATTCAATACACTGATGAAGTTTCAAATACGTATTTTAAAAGCTTGTATTGAAAATGAGGTTTAGGTGTGCTTATACTGATTCTCACTTTCTTTGCAGACACACATGGGAAAGATCTGTCACTAATATATGGAGAACTATATATATCTACTGTGAGAAAGAAAGTAGATGTAATCTCTTCTTAGCTTTTTCATATTGACTTAGAGAAGAGTACAAAACCAGGGCAAGCAGAAGGGAAAACGAGTCCTTCAGATGCTCTGCTAGCTTCCAGCTGCTTGCAGCTCAGGGTCTCCTAAAGACAAACCTGGTTTATGTGTATCTAGTAAGTCCTAATAGACTTCTCAATGGAACTTGTAGAGCATTCACATGAGGCCATGCATTCAGTTGTAGTATTTAAGCATCGTATGACAAGATGTTCTGCGAGTTAACTGTGCCCTGTGTAAACAATAGTTCGGTGGGGGGAGGAAGGTTCCACCTACCTGTTTTCTTGCTGACTGCTTTAGTTTCTGAGGGGTTGAAAGAGACCATGAACAATCAGTGCCCATAGGCTTTCTGTGCCACTTGGGGTGGGGGGTATTTGTCTTTTGGACTGATACCTTCTTTCCCTCTCACCCATGGTATTTTTTTCCATACTTGACAAGTTGAGCTTTCTCAGTTGTATGTGTTCTGCAATGCTTGTCTCTTGTCAGTGTCATTGTTTTCTATCTTGCTTCTTCATCTCCTTCTCCAGTTATTTGTGTTTCAGTATTTTTTGTTGTCAAATTATGTATGCTATCCTTCTCTTGAACGTGGTGTCTCTCTGCTTTTCATCATGTCCTAGGCTTTTTTCTCCCCAGTTACTAATAGAATGTGAGATCCTTAAATTCTAGGACAGCATAAAAAGGCTCTAAACAAACTGTTCAGTTATTCTTGCACTCTTCTTTGCCTCTCACATGAGCTCGACTTAATTCAGTGATCAAGACTTCTCACTTACTGTGCTTTGATTATTGTCTGAAATGTGCTGTTATTTTGATGGGAACTCTTTTTTGTATTCAGGTCCGAAAATTCAGGGAAAGCAGAAAAAAGAATACCGAAGAAGAGGATGAGGAAGTTCGTGAGGTAACTCCTTTGGATTTTGAACACAGGGTGAAGAGTGGAATGGTGACTTCAGCATGTGAATGAAGTCACTTAGCAATACTTCAGCATTGTCCTGGCCAAAAAGTGCCTGTCTGCCTAGGAAGATTAGCAAGTCTTTTTTAAGTCTTCCTTGGTATAATAGGTGCCTAAGCTACTGCTTAGTCTGGCTTTTGAGATCTCTTGTGCAAATGTGTGAACCTGAATGTTCAGGTGTTCTTATTTTGAACTGAGGTTAGACCAGGCAGGTGACCTTCAGAGGTCTGTCAGCGTGAGCTATTTGTGATCCCATCACCAGTGGCAACGTGGATGGGCTGTATTGAGTGATATTACTGGAACAAATTGGTATTATTGTAAACCTTTAGGTAGCACTGTCCTTATCAGCAATCTTAGAGTCTTAGAGCTCCCGGAGATTAATATCTGCATTGTACATGTCTTTGTACAAAAAGAATGACCAACTGACAGCAGTGGTGCTCCTCTATCTTTGCAAGCTGTGTGGGACAGGAATGAAATTTTGAGAAAAAAAGACACGTGGGGTGAGACTCAGTTCTCTTAATCTGAGATTTCTTCATGTGAACTAGTTCTCTTAAGCACCGACCGTCATGAATGAAGATCAAGTGAATGGAGGCCCCAGAGGGTGCTTTCTCTGAGCAGGTGTACCTAGCTGACATAGAATGACCTGAACTGTTCACCAACCTCCACTGATGATGTATCATATTAACTAGCTCCGTTTGTTATCAGAGCTTAGCTAATGACTTTATATGCACACATTTAAATCAGACTAAATACTGTCCCTGTGTTTTGACAGATCTTGCTTTCCATAACGCTGTGGGTTTGGGTCTTCTAAGCCTCAATGATTTAGAATTGTATATCACAACTAGGATTTAACATTGCATCAGTTAAGCCTCTTTTTCCTGTAGCACTTCCTGTTCCATTTCAGGCAATGACCAGGGCTAGAGCCCACAGATCTGAGGATGCAGCCTTGAGTGATGAAGAACCCATGGATATGGGGATGAAAAGCACTGGTGATTCAGATGATGGCCTTCCAGCAACACTGACCCAAGGAAGGGGTCGAGCAAGAGGTAGGGCAAGAGGTGCAAGAGGACAAAATTCAGCAGCCAGAGGTTCATCTCGAAGGGGAAGAGGTAAGAAAAACTTCACGTTCTTTGTACTGTAATTATGACTTTTTTTTCTCTAAAAGGCAGTTATCTTCTGATGCTTCCATCAAGTGGAAATTTGTTGCTGAAGGACTCCTACTGGAAAAAAAGTTATTCACCAGTGTTTTTGGTATCATATTGCATACAGTTGACTGCCTGACAAGGCTTAAGTTGTCACTTTTTCACAGGGTGATTAAAAGGAAAATATCTTGCTTCTCAGCTATGCAACACAGTAGACTCTTAAAAGATGTGTTATTGGGAAGGTCTGTGCAGTACAGTGCACGGATAAACCTTTGTTCCTGCTGAAGGTTTTGCATTTGACCAGTATAGAGAGGAGGTACATGTTGTCCCTGTCCAACTGCAATTTCCAAGAGACTCCATTGCTTCTAGTGGCTGAGAAAACGGGAAGTGCTTCCTGAGCAAAGTGAATGAAATAGCTCCTTGGCTATGTGTGATTGGTCATGCACTTTACACTGATGGTGGTACTTCCATTATATATGAATATATACATAATTTAAAAAGGAAAAGATGGGGTCTTGCAGTGATATACTCCTTTCAGTTGTCTCAGTAATGTGCCCAAAGGTCTAAGAGCAGGATGAGTTGAAACAAAGGGAGTCATCTTGGGACTGATCTGGGTAGTGCCTTCAAATGAGTTCCATGAGCGTGAGCTCCAACGTTGTTGTGATCCCATCTGTGTGTTCAGAGGCTTGGCCTGCAGAGCTCTGAATGCTTGACCCAGAGCAGTTCTGCATGTAAGGACGGCTTTGGTTCAAGGAAGAAAGTGAAGGAGTAAAGATAATTGTAGATTTTTAAGTGACTCCCCTCTCAGTGATGGAAGACTAAAGGAGCGGGGGAACCCAAACAAACCACTGAGCAGACTTGCTTGTTGTTTATTATCCCTACAGGAAGCACTAGCCAAGAGTCAGCTTCGAGCAGCAGAACCTACAAGCCTGTATCCATGCCTGCCAAGAATACATCTATTATGGATGGTAGGCCTTCAATCTGTCCATTGCTCTAACCTCTCTCAAATTGTTTTGACGGTGTTTATTTAACGATGAAGTGCCTTAATTGCCTTTATTTCTATTTGTCCAATTCCGATGCGAGAGATTCTTTTGGTTCTAATGAAGCAGGAATAACTGATAGTGATGAAAGAAAGAAGAATGAAGGGGGGTGGAGGGGAAGAACGGTGATAAAATGAAATGTGTCAGGAAGCTCTGACGAGAACTAGGAAACATCTTACTGTATGCAGTTCCTTAAGGAATGGACATAGAAGGAATGTGACTTAACAGCATCTATTTGATGCAGAATATTCCTCAGTGGGTAAAAAGTTTAAATTTGACTGATGGGTACAAGTTATTAAGCTTTAACGCAAATCCGTTTAGTCTGTCATTGTAGCAAGTTGTAGAAATGCCAGTTTTGACTGGCAGGGAAGAGAAACTTTCCTGCAGTTGAAACCATGTCTGTGAGAGTGGCCCTTCCTCGCTGCAGAGGACAGGCTCTGAGGAAACAGTGCAGGTCATCTGAGTATTAAACAAAAAACCACTGCTCCCAAACCTTGACATGAATCGCCCCCAGAATACCCGAAGGTAAAGCAACCAGCAGGTTACCTAAATTGTAAATTGGTCTGCAGATGAGCTAAAATACTGCAGAAAAACCAATTTTAGCAGAGGCTTTGATGTCTAAACTGTTAGACATGCAGAAATATCAATTATAGGAATATTTCTGTCTTCCTGTTACTCAGCATTACTGAAGGTTGCTCAGCCAGACGGGGAAGCTCCAGCTGCTGACAGAGGGTTAGGTCCCTGGCGTGGCAGACTCTAGCAGAGGCTTAATCAACATTTTGGTTTGGGGGGGTTTTGCTTGTTTGTTTTAGAGGGTATTTCTAGAGAAAATGCACACTAAGCAGGGCTTAAATAAAAAGAACGAGAGAACATTATTTGCATTTTATTGTGGGAGTATTTTAAATACGACATTTGTTTTATTCTAGCCTTTAAGTCTTTGAAACCACAGTCCTCCTTGAATTCATCTAAATCTTACTCTGAGGTAAGAAGCATCTTGCATGAGTGAAGTTGCACTGCTTTCTTGCTGTCTTTTCGTTTCAAAAATAAATATAGGGTCAAAACGTTAGCGTAAAGGCAGCAGATGTTCACAAGTTCGGTGCCAGCAGTGGGTTTCTGTGTGTTAGTTAGTAGATCTTTTGTACCCTTTTTTGGTATGATACTTGTCTGAGAAAAACAAGGACCATGTTTTATTTGTGACCATAACCTAAAGTACAGAGTTTGTATACATCGGTATTTTGAGGGGTTCTGCATAATCAAAGATCTGAAGAGCAAAACTCGTGCAGTATCTGCGCGTTGTACAACTCTAGCCTTGAGGCCTGTCAAGTGTGTATTGTCACTAAGTGGCTATAGTTGGAAAAAAAACAACAGAAGTTTTATGTTATAATACTGTAACATTTAGTCTGGAGAAGAGGAGACTGAGAGGAGACCTCATTGCTCTCCACAACTACCTAAAAGGAGGTTGTAGCGAGGCTGGTGTTGGTCTCTTCTCCCAAATTACTAATGATAGAACGAGAGGAAATGGCCTCAAGTTGCCTCAGGAGAGGTTTAAATTAGATATTAGGAAGAAATTCTTTGCTGAGAGAGTGGTTGGGCACTGAAACAGACTGCCCAGGGAGGTGGTGGAGTCCCATCCCTGGAGGTGTTTAAAAAATGAGCAGATGTAGCACTTGAGGCTGTGGTCTAGTGGCTAGGGAGATATTAGGATGAAGGCTGGACTTGATGATCCTGGAGGTCCTTTCCAACCATAATGATTCTATGATTATGCACTGTATCTCTGTAAGAGTAAATTCTGTGAAAAAGCTTTACAAATGATATAATTTTTTCAGGATATTATAGATGATGACTCCGATCTAGAAGACATTTCTATTGTTCCTTCTTCCAAAGTAAATCAGAGGTCAGTATCTTCATGAATGCCACCATGGCTGCCTTATTTCTGATCGGCAATCAGTGGAGTCCACTACCTGGGAAAAGAGATTTTTTAAAACAGTCATAGCACTAATTATAGAGTTTATATAAACATTTACCTATTCATGTGAGTGATCTTTCTGTAACAATAAATTGCTCTGCTGATTAAGATAAGCTGGGTCAGAGCTTTAGAGTTAATATGTTAGTTTGAGAATTTGAATCATTCTACTTACTGTGGGTTTTGTTCATGGGAGGGAGAGTTATTGGAATGTCTGGGAATTCAGAACAGGCTGGTGCCTTATTTTCTCTTTGTATGTTTCAAGGTTGTCAGCAACATCTTCACTTAGTAAAAGAGGTTCCCAAAGCCAAACATCTAGAGGAGTTGATTTTGAGTCTGATGAGGTATGGTATATAGTCATCCTTTTCTCTTTTATTTCATCAAACTTTCTTTAGCTCACTGTTTTACAGCTAAATAAAGCATTTCTGAGTGAAATGGAATGTTTGGGTTTTTTTTTTCCCCACTAACAGGGCTGGGTTATTGCAACCAGCTCTAAGCAGAATATGTACAGAATCATCAAAAATAGGGCTAGAAGAGACATCAGGAAAATATCCAGTCCTTTCTCTCTTCAATTCTTAATCAGTTAATTGTCATTCCTGAAATGGATGAAATAGGTATTTTGCCGGGGAAGAAAGTAATCATAATCTCCTCTAGTGCTTGGTTATGCCCTTGCATGTGTTTATGTATTTTATTCTTATAAAAAGGAAGATTTGTTGTTGTTGCATTTTAAAATAGCTGTTTTCCAGGCCATTTTATTGGTTTATTGTTGCAAATTAAGTAAATACACTTAAAAAAAAAATTAAAACCCTATCTTCAAAATACCTGTTCTTGTAGGCTGTATTTGAACTGCCAGGAAATGGTTTCTTCCATAATCAAACGAGTAGAAATTTATTCACAGTTTTGCACTGAGTAGAAGACACGTTGTCCTGTCCAGCACAGTGCAGTTCGTGTTCTCTCGTGTATGGTCAGATCCTTGCCTTAGTGATGGCCGCTTCAGAGGACGTGTTACATGCTTGTCCCTTTTCTCCACTGTGCCATCTCTTCTTGTACCCCAGCTACAAAACCACATGTTTGCTTGAACAAACATATCAAGAGTATTTTTGATTCATGCAAATATCAGTGAATTATGATGTGTGCTGTGTATATGGATAAAACTTCACTGGGGTACGTGCTGCTCCTAATGATAATGTTTTCCTGGGTCACACCTGAAATAGAGACCGCTCCTCATTTCAGAGTAGCTGTTCTGATCATACTGACGTAAACTCAAGTTTGTTCTCTGCACGTTTGTGATCTGGGCTTTTAAACTGATGGCTCATCTCTTTCATATCAAAACCAACAGAAACAGGTCTGTCAGAAAACACGGAATAACGTGACCAGACTTTCTCGTTCAATCTAAAGGTGACTTGACTTTTTATAACTGGGAACGCCTGCTAGTTGTAGTGATGTGTGTCTGTTTACAAATTGCAGGATGAATTTGACCCGTTCAAAAGCATTGCACCGTCAAGAAGAACGAAGTGATTTCTGGCTCGCTGTGCAAGTTAGTGAAGAAAATGGAAAGCGGTTTGCAAGGCATCCTCTAGACGACCTTTCTCAGTAAATGATGGTTTGCCTTCACTTCTATGAAATGTTTTGGGTTTGTTTTGTTGGGTTTTTTTTTTTTCAGTGGCACCAAATTTGGTACAATTTGGGCTTTCCACTGCTTGATGCATTAGACTAGAGTGTCTAATATTCTGGAGTACTGCCTGAAACTGCAAGTTCTTTCTAAACTTCCAACAGCCTGTTTTCTTTCTGGGATGATAATGTAAATAACGTTACATAAATGTTTATAAAAAAACTCCATCTCTTGGGCTTGAATTTTGCAGAGGGTTAAATTTGTAGTAGTATCCAAGTACAGATACGGACACAGACTCAGTCAGTGTGATGAAACTTGTACTTTATTGCCGTTTTCTACAGATACAGTTGAACACTAAAGATTTATAATTTGATCCAAACTCACAGTTTTCGGTCTTGAAACTGGAAAATGTTCGAATACTTTCAACTCTACTAGGAGAACTAAACCCACTATTGCAGCTATTAAGTGTCATGTAGTATACAGGAAGGAATTCCACTCTTAATTCAAGAAGTGTCAAAGATGTTGGACTGAATTGCATTGTCAATTTTTACCCAATAAATAAGATACAAGGGCTAGAACCTTACAGCTTCACAAGGAATGGCGCTTGAAGAAAAAAGGAATTGGGCCAGTACTGGGCAGGACCTTTCCTCTTCCCTTTTTCTTAGTTGACAGTTGGGGCGGGTTGACCCTGGCTGGACACCAGGTGCCCACCAAGAAAAAAAAAAAGCTGCTCTGTTCCTTCCCCAGCTAGACAGGGGGGAGAAAATAGAATGAAGGGCTCACGTACCAAGATGAGGACAGAGAGATCACCCAGTGATTACCATTGTGGGCAAAACAGACTCACTTGGGGGGGAGATAAAGTTAATTTAATTTTTTACTAATTCAGATTGGAATAATGAGAAATAAAACCAAATCTTAAAAACGCATCCCCCCCCACACCCCTCCCCTCTTCTCAGGCTCAACCTCACTTCCAATTTTCTCTACCTCCTCCCCTCCAGTGATGTAGGGGGATGGGGAATGGGGGTTGCAGTCAGTTCATCATGTGTTGTCTCTGCCACTCCTTCCTCCTCGGGAGGACTCGTCACGCTCTTCCCCTGCTCCCCCAGGAGGTTCCTTACACAGGAGACAGTCCTCCACAAGCTTCTCCAATGTGAGTCCTTCCCATGGTCTCCGGTTCTTCATGCAGTGTTCCAGCATGGATTCCCCATGGGGTCACAAGTCCTGCCAGCTAACCTGCTCCAGCGTGGGCTTCTCTCTCCACAGGGTTACAGGTCCTGCCAGAAGCTTGCTCAAGCATGGGCTTCCCATGGGGTCACAGCCTCCTTCAGACATCCAGCTGCTCTGCTATGAGGTCCTCCGTGGGCTGCAGGGGACAGCCTGCCTCACCATGGTCTTCCCCATGGGCTGCAGGGGAATCTCTGCTCTGGAGCCTGGAGCACCTCCTCCACCTCCTCCTCCAATGACCCTGGTGTCTGCAGAGTTTTCTCTCACTCTCATCTGTCCAGGGCGTTTTTTCCCCTTAAATGTGTTATCCCAGAGGTGCCTCTGCTGTTGCTGGTGGGCTTTGCTTTGGCCAACGGTGGGTCCATCTTGGAGCCAGCGGCATTTGCTCTATGGGACACAGAGGAAGCTTCTCGCATCTTCTCACAGAAGCCAGCTCTGTAGCCTGCCTGCTACCACAACCTTGCCATGCAATCCCAATACAACATTTTTGAGGTACCTGCTTCAGTGGTGCTCCTAAACTGCCATCACTGTTTCCCAAGTCCTCTCCAAATAAAGCTTTTAAGAAACAGTATCCACAGGAGGGGAATGACCCCTGTTGAAGGAGCCAAGACCTAGGCCTATTCCTCCTTCGCTCTTTCTGCCTCTGTACAGCCCACTCCCCCAAAAGTGCATTCTAAAGCTGTGCCCGTTAGAGCTGATAAAGGAAGAGGCCAGAAGAGTTTGTCAGCTAATGCTCCAGCACGTCAGAGAAGCACTAAATATGCGGAGTAGCTGCAGCCATTTTCACTTTGTCCTTCAAAGAGGATTGAGCAGTTGTTTCTCTGGCCCTCACTGAACGTGACTTGTTCCTTTGCCTGTGTATACGCAGTAGCTGGGAACCTCAATGAGCCTTGAGCTTCTTGAACACTTCCAAATAAACGATGAAGCCCTACAGATTGCTACCGTAGGGCTTAGTGGCAGCTCACAAAGCAGGGATGTTGATCCCGCACCCATGGTTTGGCCACTGCAGCACAGTGCTCCCCAGCCTCAAGGCCCTCTCTCCAATGCCACCGTAAAGGCCGCTAGGCTGGGCAAGAGGGTGGGAGGGGACACAGCCAGGACAGCTGACCCCAGATACTCTGTACCGTGTGATGTGCTCAGCAATAAAAGCTGAAGGACAGGAGGAGACGAGTACATTTCTTATTAAGGCATTTGCTTCCAAAGCAACCACTGCATGTACTGAGGTGGCTGGATGTCACCAGCTGATGGGACATGAAGAATAAATCGGTGCACGCTTTGCCTTCATGCACAGCTTTTACATTTATTTCCGTTAAACTCTCTTTTTTCTCAACCCATGATATTTAATCTGATTTTTCTCCCACTGTCCTGCTGAAGGTGGAGAGTGAGCAGCTTGGTGGGCACCTGGCACCTCCCCAGGGTCAACCTGCTGCACCAAATTAAACCTGTTTTGTTATAAAGACTTAAATCGGTTCGTTAATGTGATTTGTTCTGTGGGGATGCAGTATCCTCAGAAAATCTACATTGTTTCTCAGAGATGCCACTGGGTAGTTTTTGAAAAGTCATTTCTTACTCGTGTAACTTCCAAGCCACCTGCCCCAGGAAAGCTCAAGAACTCAGCAAAGCCACAGCAGTGAAAGAAAGATTGTTCCTGGAAAAGAAGCCATTCTTCCTTTTCTTAATGCTTCCAAATTGCATTTTTTAGTGTGTCTGGGTGAGTTTTAAAAATATATTCCTCTTA
Source organism: Eurystomus gularis (assembly GCA_013400335.1). NCBI lineage: Eukaryota > Metazoa > Chordata > Aves > Coraciiformes > Coraciidae > Eurystomus > Eurystomus gularis. The sequence continues at coordinate 11,346 of VZZY01020722.1, forward strand.
TAACCATTATTTTTACTAGGCCTGTTTTCTAATTTGTTGTGATTCTGTATGGGTGCCTATCGCACAGATGGTTTTTTTGACGACTTTTTCTGGTTACCTGTGGCCATGAGCTGTGCAGCATCATTTCAAACATTTAAAAACACTTTTCCCTGTATCAATTGCATCACTTCACAGATCTGTTTCACAAATACCAGGCGCGGTGTACCAGATCCTGACATTCCTGGGCAGCTGCTTCCTTTGCTGTCAGTGGGTGCTGGGGATGGTAGAGCAAGGCTGAAGTCAGCAGGAGCAGGTGCCAAGCTGACAAGTCTACAACAGCCTGTTCTCCAGTAACAACCACATGTAGGTGAACTGTTCAGATGATTCATACTGGGGTATGTTTAAATACAAACTAAACCAGAAGGGTGATGTGAGGCAGAGAAGGGCAGGTGGGTGACATGGGAGCAACATGACCCAGGGAGCTTCCATGGGTTTCTCTGTGACCCTTTGTGGGTGTTTGGGGTAGGCCTGCCTGGTGTGTGGTGGGACCACCTCCTCTGGATCACAAGGCACCGAGTCCTGCTTGAAGGAGGGTGGGCTTGGGCTGCATGGGAGAAGATTGCCATCCTCCCTCCAGCAGCCTGGCTGAGGAGGTGAGAAGAAGGCCTCCTGCTCTGATGGAAGCACCTGGACTTCAAAGGCCATGGTGGCTCTGGCTACATATGCAAGGGTACCCTGCTAGGAATGAAGAATTAGATCAAGGGGAGTAAATAGACGAAGCTAATTACTTTTGCTGGAATATGGGTTATGGTACAGGGGAGCAGGGTCTGATAGATATGGAAGAATGAAAGCTTTAGTTTGAGTGTCAGAGAACAGGATACCCTTATGCATTGGCCAGCAGCACGAAAAAGGAGGACTTGGGAGCTCCTGCAGCAGCCCAGCAAGAAAGGGGGACGTATGCCACCAGCCACTCCATTCTCATCCCAAGCCCACACCAGACCACTGCCCTGTCCTGCTTTCTGCCACTTCCCTGGGCCTTTCTGTTACGTTGTGAGCCTCTTTGTGTTTTCCTGGCAGCACCACATCGTGGGCGTCCTTGCTGGCCTTGTGCTTCTGAGAGGAGCAGAGATTTCTTTCTTCTCTCTGAATGGTCACAGGTGACCGCCACCTTAGCAGCTCCAGCAGGTTCGCTGGGAAGCTTCCTCGGAGACAGGCAGACTGCCAGTTTAGCTCAGACTGGACAATTCTGTGGAACAAGTAGGTGCTGGCAGGAGGTTGCAGAGGGGCTCTGTGGGCTGTCCATGCCACTTGTCCTGCTGCCTTCAGCTCAGGAGGAGAAAGCAGCCTGAGCAGTTCACTGGGGGAGTCACAAGCATCTTCTGGAAGTGTTATTTTTCACCAGTGAGTGACCAGCTTTAAATAGAAGCTTTTCAGGTAATAACCTTTTAACTCCTGGTTAAGTAAATCCTTTTATGTGCAAAACCTGCTCTGGCCGGGGTTAGTTGACACCACCCAGAAGAAGAAGCAGCACTTTACATGTGTGGAGAGGCACAGCTCGCTGTGCTGTGCAGGATTGGTGGCTTTTGTTCTCCTGGTACCGATTCTAGATTCCCTACTGTGTTTTTGGGGGGAAGGCACAGGGAACACACATGCTGCTCTCTCGTCAGTGCTTGGGTCCAGCATGTGGCTGCCTGGTGCTTTGGATACTGGGCTCACTGGGTTGGACAGCTCTTCCCGTCCCCTGTCCCGTGTATTCACCTCTTTGTAACTACCTCTGTGTTTCTCCAAACCCTAGAAAGCACAGTTTCACCTCAAACTTTTTTATTCCCTTGGCCAAGAGGAAATTCCTGCCAAGGGAAGGCTTCAGTATTTCTCTGTCTCTCTGAGGGAAAAAAAGGTCTTTGGAAAAATGCGGTACATACCGTTAGCCAGCTTGTTCCTCACAGTTCATCTGTCACCCCCCGCCGCTGTGCTAATTAGTGTCATGCTGTGAAACAGGCTGAAACTCGTCCGCCAGACCTTTAAATCTGAGCTTAAAATTGAACTGTGTCCTGGAAGGCAGCAGAGCTGCCACACGCTGCTGGTTTATAAGCAGCACGGAACTGGCATGAGCTGTGGAGAAAAAGGATGGTGACGACTGGTGAGATTGATTTGTCTTCTTCACAGATGTGCTTATCTTGGAGCAGCGCCCGGGAAGCGTGACTGGGTAGAGAAGCAGCACGTCAGAGCAGAAATCATGTCATGCAGCCCAATGACTGCAGAAGATCCTGGCTCGGAGCAAACCTGGGGGTATAAAGCTGGCTGAAGGAGCACAAGTAGCAGCGAGCCCAGGCAGGAGAGAAGCACGGGGTGGGAGGCAGGAGCATCCACCCGCCGGGACTGCGGCTCCTGAGCGCGCTGGGCTGAGCGAGGGCTGGGCGGCTCTCCCGGAGCTCTGCTCTCTCGCAAATGAGCTATTTCCAAATTGGAGGAGCAGAGCGGCATTCCGGAGATGTTGTCCTCTTTCGTCTGGCTCTCCATCCCCAACTTGGTTTGTGCTTTTGTGACCCCGGGAAAGTTGTCCCTCAACAGGAGCCTGGAGAAGACCTTTGTAATCCCGAACATCTCGAGTTTATTTTCCTGGGATAACGACAGCCTGGCTGACTGGCAGAGCTTTGTGGGCAGGAGCCGGTATGGAGCAGAGTCCCAGAGCATCACAGTGAAAGCCCTGCTCATCACAGCATACTCCTTCATCATTGTCTTCTCCCTCTTCGGAAACATCCTGGTCTGTCACGTTGTCATCAAGACCAAGCGCATGCACTCTGCCACCAGCTTGTTCATTGTGAACCTGGCTGTAGCCGATATCATGATCACGCTCCTCAACACGCCGTTTACGCTGGTAAGACTGGGACAGGGATGCCATAAAGGCATCACAGTTACTTTCAGCAGCCTTTTCTGCTTCACACCGCTATAGGCAGGGCATGGATGTTCTGCAGATACTTCTCCAGCCCAGACTGCGGTGATTTGAGTTATCTTTGGAGAACTCCACAAGTCTCTTTCTTCTCTAATTCCCATTATCTCTTTGACAATCTGAAACTACCTATTTGTTAAAAGTGGCCCTGATAGTACTTGAACAATAACAACCTCGCAGTGATTACTTTGCACTATCTGGTCTTTTTTTCCCTTCTCTTCTCTGAAGTATTTCCAAGATAACACAATGAACCTCTTGAAAAAAAAAAAGATTGATGCTCACCCTCATTTTACAAGCTGTTTCAAAAAGCTGTAGTTTGCTTTGAAGTAAGATAAGGCGTATAGGTCAGCACTATCCTGTAAGGAAGGCTTAAAAGGGAAAAATGAATCTATTGACTCAATAGTTGGACTGCAGAAGGACAGGCTGTGAATAAAGCAGAACAAACGCCTTTGGTACTGTGCTGCTGTGTTGTCCTGGAGGATATTGCTGGGCCACTGAGCAGTAGTAACCTTCCTCTTCAGGGTTCAGAAGCCAGAAAACTATACAATTACACAAAGAACTTGCAGTGTCAAAAAAAATCTCTTTTACGTAGCACAAGGAATTATGTGCCAGAGGTGTCTCAGGTATCTGTGAGCGTGTGGTGGTGTGTGTGGGTGCACAAAACTAATGGTGTTCTGGTTTTAGGCTCGCTTTGTGAACAGCACCTGGATATTCGGGAAGGGGATGTGCCATGTCAGTAGGTTTGCACAGTACTGCTCCCTTCATGTCTCTGCTTTGACCCTCACAGCCATTGCCGTGGACAGGCACCAGGTGAGAGCTCTCTGAACCAGACAGATAGAAAGCCTGGAAGGGCATAATTAAAGTGAGAAAGGATGGTCCCATATCCTTTCCTTCTCAGCTCCCACATTAATGTAAGATGCATGAGGAGCTGTCAGGGTAGAGGAGTGGTTCTTTCTGTCAGATGGACTTGATGATGCTGGTGGTCCTTTCCAACCATAATGATTTTATGATTCTATGAATAGTTTCAAACCTGCAGGAAGGTTCTAGGTGGGAGATGTCCATTGCATTGCAATTGCTTCCAGCTGGGGAATGGGAGCTTTTCTGTGGTGGATAATCCAGTAGCTCTCAAATGAGAACAAAGTCCATGATCCTGATAGGAATTCATGTGCACAGCTCTCCTCTGGGGTGGTCACCCTTCTGTCACCCTTTGCTCGGGGGTGTCTCACCCCCTGTTACCCCGAGGGTTGGAGAGCTGACTGTAGCACTCGGCTGTTTGTCACAAGCAGAGCCATGGCTTGTGGTTGATAATGGGCTCAAAACTGGTGCTAGCTGGGTGTTAGCAACCTGGAGTCATCCCAAGACCACCCAGTCAACAATTGACATTTTCTGCTGGAAAGCTTCTTGTTTCCAGAAAATGCACGGGCTGTCAGAAGCATCCCGAGGGTGGTTTGGTTAAATCACAAACCTGTGGTTCTTTGGGTCACCAGGACTGAAGAGTCTGAGACTATCATTTTTCTTCTGTGCTATTACGTAAATTGAACCTGGAAAGGGACATGTGTACAAGACCCTCTGAGACCCAGTTTTTCCCACTTAGACACCAATATAGAAATTCGGGAGTAGGACTGGGATCTGACTTGTCCTGTTTCCATGGAGGAAAAAATCAGGCTTTCATGTACAGCTTGCTGCCAATGGGAGCTGGGTGAAGACTGTACTGCTCACCTGCTGACTTTCCGTTAGTGGAATAGATCTAGGGCTAGAAAAAATCACATGAAAAAAAAGACAGAAATATTTCCTGAAATGTCATAAACCTGCAAATTCATTTATTTTGCACAGGTTATCATGCACCCTCTGAAACCTCGCATATCTACTGCAAAAGGTGCTATCTACATCTCTGTAATCTGGATCATGGCAGCTTGTTTTTCTCTACCACATGCTATCTACCAGAGACTCTTTACCTTTGAATACAGGTAAGGATGTGCTTTGCTTTCCTCCACTGTCTCTCTGGAGCACAACCTCTCAGTGGTCATACTTTGGCATCTTCTACTGAAAGCCCTGAGCTTATGTTGAGGTCAGCCAAATATGGATCTATATAACAATTTTTGTCAGATTCCTTTTGCAATGACTGATATCCTGTCCTTTTTTTTAAATTATTTTTAATTAGTCTACTAGTTCTCCATGGGACAGCAATGTGCCCTTGTGGCCAAGAAAGCCAATGGTATCCTGGGGTGCATTAAGAAGAGTGTGTCCAGCAGATGGAGGGAGGTCCTCCTCC
>VZZY01020723.1:0-27085 GCA_013400335.1 Eurystomus gularis
CTGTAAATGTTGTGTTATGGCACGTATGGCTCCATAACCTTCCCTGGCACCAAGGTCAGACTGACAGGTCTGTGGTTCCCTGGATCCTTCTTCCTACCCTTCTTGTAAATAGGAGTCACATTAGCTAATCTCCAGTCCATTGGAACCTCCCAGTTAGCCTGGACTTCTGGTAAATCATAAGGAGGGTCTTGGTAAACACATCAGCCAATTCCCTCAGCACCATTGGATGTAACCCATCTGGCCCCATTGACTTGTGTATGTCTAGGTGGTGCAGCAGGTCATTAACCATTTCCTCCTGTATTATGGAGATCTCCTCCTGCTCCCCATCCCTGTCTTCCAGCTCAAGGGGCTGGCTACCCAGCAAGCAGCTAGTCCTGCTATTAAAGACTGAGGCAAAGAAGGCACTCAGTACCTCAGCCTTTTCCTTGTCCTCAGTCACTGTGTTTCCCCCTGAATGTATTACTCACTATGTATTCCAACTGGGAATTTGTCCTAGAGTATGCACTAACTTCCTTTATTGACAGCAAATGTTCCCAAGGTGAAATACTGACCTAAACACCACCATCATCTCTTTAATATCAATTTTTACTGTATCATAGGCCTGACAAAATACAGCTAATGCAAGATAAGGCAAACTATTGCCAAGATGGAGAATCAGCTAAAGGAGTCACTTTTCATTTAAGCCTTGAAAACACATTAACTTTGAGAAAACAGGCACTTGCAAAGGACCTGGGTGAATTATTGTCCATTGTCAGAAATGTTGCAGCTAATTAGCAGCCAGAGTTTCCAGAGAGAAGAAACTCTGACATGATGGAATAGCTGTTTGCAGAGTCTCAGCCCATAAGTGTTTTGATGCTGGCACAGTTATTAATGTGACTTCTAAATTAAATTAAAGAGGGAGCCACAGCACAGGGCTTCTAAATGAAATGAATGTTCAGTAGCTCATGCCTGTGTGGCACTTGCTTACTGACCACTGCTTTTTCAATTACAGCATTTTCAGGAGGTGCAGTTAGGTAGAAAGCAAGATTTTTATGGCCCTTCATCTGCTGTAAGTCATTTACTAGTATGAGTACTCTGTGGGTTGTGATAAGAGTTGGAGGCCTTGATCATTGTCGTTTTAAGCATAGAAGAACGTTTCTGTCCCAAATTATTTGCACTGGGTCTGCCTTCTCCACCTGTAGTGAGATATCTCACCAATTCTAAAAAGCATAAGGAGGTTCATTGCTTATGTATAGTCATCCACAGGATATCTGTTGGATCTCTGTGAGTAAAGGTTGCCCAAAAGATTATTGTATCTCTCAGATTGGCCACTCCTTGAGATTCTGCTTTCCCATTAACTGTGGAATTTTGATGCACCTGCCAGAGAACAAGAGAAGAAATGATGTAACATTGAGGTGAATCTTGGTGATGAAGCTATCCAGCATGTAATAAAGTTCCATGAAGTTTCATGAAGTTCTATCCAGCACATAATGCAGTTGGTGATGGCATTGTTGAGAGCCTCTGGGTAAGGATTAAGGGACAAACAATTAAAACAGATGTCATCATGAGAGTTTGCTATAGGCCAGCCAGTCATGATGATGAAACTGATGAGTTTAAGGAACTATGGGATGCCTCCAAGTTATCTGCCCTTGTCCTCATGGGGTACTTCGGTTTGCCAGATATCAACTGGGAGTGCCACTCAGCTGGTACAAACAGGTCCAGAAGATTCCTGAACTATCTGGATGATAACTTTATGGTACAGGTGCTGAGAGAACCAACCATCTTAGGACCAGTACTCTTTATATATATTCATAAATGACTTAGATGCAGGACTTGAAGGCTTACTAATTAAGTTTGTAGATGACACCAAATTGGGGGGAGCAGTTGACACTCTTGAGACCAGAGAGGCCCTGCAGAGGGATCTGGACAAGTTAGAGAGCTGGGCAATCACCAATTGCATGAGGTTTAATAAGGACAAGTGCTGGATTTTGCACCTAGGACATGGTAACCCTTGACATACATACACTCTGGGGAGCGAGAGGCTGGAGAGCAGCCCTTTGGAAAGGCATCTGGGGGTTCTGGCCAATAGCAAGCTGAACATGAGTCAACAGTGTGCCCTGGCAGCCAGGAGGGCCAACCAAGTCCTGGGGTGCATCAAGCACGGCATTGCTAGCCAGTCCAGGGAGGTGATTGTCCCACTTCACTCTGCACTGGTGCAGCCCCATCTTGAGTACTGTGTGCAGTTTTGGGCACCACAGTACAAAAAGGATATAAAGCTACTGGAATGTGTCCAGAGGATGGCCGTGAAGTTGGTGAAGGGTTTAGAGGAGATGCTGTACAGAGCGGCTAAAGTCACTTGGTTTGTTTAGCCTGGAGAAGAGGAGACTGAGGGGAGATCTCATCGCAGATTACTGCTACCTCACTAGGGAGGGGGGAGGAGCAGGCACTGATCTCTTCTCTCTGGTGGCCAATGATAGGACCTGAGGGAATGGTAGGAAGATGTGCCAGGGGAGGTTTAGGTTGGACATTAGGAAGAGGTTTTCACCCAGAGGGTGGTGGAGCACTAGAACAGGCTCCTGAAGGAAGCAGTAATGGCACCAAGCCTGAGAATATTCAAGAAGCATTTGGACAATGCCCTCAGACAAATGGTGTAAGGGTTGTCAGGCACTGGACCAGGCTATCCAGGGAGGTGGTTGAATCACTATCCCAGGTGACGTTTAAAGGATATGAAGCTGTGGGGCTGGGGGACATGGTTCAGTGGTGGACACGGTAGAGCAGGGTAAGTGGTTGTACTCGATGATCATAAAGGTCTTTTCCAACCTGAGTGATTCTGTGATTCTGTGAATTGCCTGACACCATCTGAAAGCTGAGATAAAAGTGTTTTAAGTGATGCATTTTAGTTGCATGAATGAGCAAATAAAAAAGGATGGTATTGCCATATAGCTTGGTAAATCTTCCAGTCCTCCCAGTGCATAGTCATGCCATCTCAACAAAGACCTCTTTGTTCGCTTTCAGTTTCTAATTCCTATTTTGTCCTTGGAAGAGTTACATGCAGACATGGCAGCCTTCCTCCAGTAAACACTCCTTCAGTATTGCCCATGCTGAATGCGGTTCAGTCTAATGAGGCAAAAGGTCATCAGCTTCTTGTATGTGGTCAGAATGGGCAGAATTGCTCCCTTCTCCTAGTACAGTTTACCTCATCAGAGGTGCTTTTGAAGAAACAATTTTGTATTCTTTAATGTTTCAGACAATTTTTCTTCATCCAGTTCGGTCTGAGCAAAAGGAGGAAATTGGGAATTAATTATTGCCACCTGCGTTCCTTTGAAGCTTGTTTCTGCAAATATTGTTAGAGCCTGTATTCCATCCTTGTAATTTAAATGAACAATTGGCACTTTACTGACCCCATTTTCTTGTGGCTATTTCAGGAATTAAAGTAGTTAGCAAAGGCCTTGCTGGCAATAAAATCTGATAGTGCATGGCAGGATGATTACTGTGTTCTTCTTCTGTCAGTTCTCAAACAGTACTGTGTTTAAAGGGGAAAGAAGCTTCCTTGTATGTATTCAGATTGTCCCTGCTTGGCTTAATGGCTCACAGGCAGGCCTGGGACTCAGCCTGAGTTCATATGTTTGCCCCTGGTGATTCTCTGTGCCTCTACTTTGCCACATACTGCAGTCACTAATGTTTCTTTTGTGCAGCACTGTGAGAAGTCCCAGTAGGACCAGAAATACTCAGTCTGGAAGAAAGCAGCTATCTCCAATGCATATCTGGCCCATGGCAGCATCCTGCAATTGCTTCAGATGGTCACCAGACAGACAGTACTACAGCCTGAGGCTTGGCTCCTAGAAAAGGAACAGGAGTGTAGCTCCTTGAGCCTATATACAGCGTGGGCTACCAGCACTTAAATGCCTGGAAGTAGTCCATGCTAGCTTGGAGCTGCAAGGCCAAAATCTGCCTGCCATTGGGTGCAATGCCATCGTAGCAGATGACTGACTGACATCGTAGCAGGCCTGACTGACTGTAAGGGTGGTGAGAATGGGGACTTTCTGTGCTGTACTGCAGTGAAGGAACAGATTCCAGAGTGGCTAAAAACACAACAAGCCATACATGCAGTCCCATAGTCAGATATTCTGTGCCTTTCCAGGACCTTGTAGGAGTTGTTAAATCAATGGCTACCCAAGTCTTGGCCTGCCACATTGAGTACAGGGCTGCTTTCTCTTCCTCACTATATGGAACAATACATGCATGGTACACTTTCTGTCAAAAACAATAAAAGTAAAGGTGCTGCAGCAATGATTTGATCATGATGAGGGGGAACTGCTGACTGAATACATTTGAAGTGTTTTGGAGGAGCTGAAATAAAGGTCTGAAATGCTAATAGGGCCTACAGTCTTGCACAGGGGCTATATTCTTGCATGCTTGTAACTAATGGCTGCATAAGTTTTCTGTAGTACACAGCCCCAGGACTCTCTTGCCATTCCTTTGCATGCCATAGGGCCCATAAGTGAACAGGAGTGTACCATGAACCATCCTCCCAGAACAGTTAACTTCACTGTCACGTCATGGGAAGTGCATTGCTGTGTACAGGCATTGCCTCTGCTGTGCAGAGGGGCAAGCTGTCCCCACTGGCAGCCTGGAAGAGATTGGGAACTGATCTCACCTCCCACAGAATCATAGAATGGTAAGGGTTGGAAGGGACCTCTGGAGATCATCTAGTCCAACCCCCCTGCCAAAGCAGCTTCACCTAGAGCAGGTCACACAGGAACGCATCCCAGTGGGTCTTCAAAGTCTCCAGAGAAGGAGACTCCACAACCTCATGAGTTTTTCCTCATGATTAGCTCTTCCTCTTGTGCCTGTTCTCACCAGCTCCTGTTTGCTGTGGGAAGCTGAAACATGCTCTCAGACTTGCTCAGACTCTTAATCTCTGGCCTGAGATTTTTCTGTGCCGAGTTAAAATTGTGGAAAGCAGCTTCCAAAACACTCTTCCAACAGTGTATGAGTTCCCCCTGCATTTGAACAAGCATGACAGATACAAACAAAATGCATACATGTAATCACAGGTTTTGTTTTGAATACTTTTCCCTTGAAAGAGGACAACTGTTCCTTTACAGAACAATCTCCCACTGAAGGAAGTAAAATTTAGCCACTCACCCACTTCATAAATATTAATTTGTAGTTAATAAGTCTTTTTTTTTGGTGCTGGTAATTTGAAATTGTGCTACAAATGTCTGGTCTGTCAAAGCCTGAATATTAATTATAAGTAAATGCGACTCCTCATCTTTTAAGGAAATAATAGTTTAATCTCAGGACTGTCACTTTTCATTGGGAATGATGAAGCCTGACAGCAGTGTCAAACAGCTTGTCACAGCTGATACTTCAAAGGCTCTCAGGCTTGGTTAATTGGTGAAACAATAAAATAAAGAGACCATCAGCAGCCTAGTGAGTGATTCCATTTGTATTTTTCCCATTCATAAGAATCTAGGCTATTTTGTTGAAGAATTGCTAATTTGTGGGGGTATATAATTCAGCAGTTTATTGGGAGCCCTGCTTTTGAAGATAATTAAAGGCAGGTTGATTTTTTTATTAGGGTGCACATACATGTAGTTTTTCAGAAGTGCATTCAGAACTGGGGTGAAATTTCTGGAAGAATGTGCTTTCAAATAATGATATTAACAGGCAGATCAGCAAAGATCCTCAGCATACAGTAGGTGCCATTTTGGGAACTATGGCTAAATGCATGGAGTCTTATTAGCTCAATACCATGCTGTCAGCTCTGAGCCCACATCTGTTGGCAAAATATTGTATATAGACATCTGTGGTCTAAGCATCAGCCTCCCCAGATCTCTGAACCCAGCTGGTTTCCCCAGACACGCATCACCAGCATCAGACTTTTTGTTTTCTTTTCCCTGGAGGCGGAACCTTACAGGTTTCCCATTGCTAGACCAGGATATGGCTACCAGAGGCAGAACAAATCAGTTGTCATAATTTCTCAGTACTTGCTGGGGTTCTCATATGTGGAAATCCATGCTTGATTTTATTAAAACAAATAATTTTTGGTTTATGAAACCTGAACTGAAAAGATTTTTTAAAAGCTAGTTGGCCTGGTTAGTTTCATCTAATCTGACGCTTCCTCAAAGGCAAAATTAAGTAAGCTTTCCTCCTTTGTGTAGGACTGAGGTACTATTGAGAACTAAATAACTTCTGTTTCTTGCTAGGACCTGAAAGCCTTCCTGATGCCCCATTTCTCTATGTCCCTGATCTCGGATCCACCTCATGTTTGAACTGTGTAAGCACAAATCACATGCTTCGACTTAGAGAGTAAGTTCAGTATCAGACCCAACTTACAGTACCACGCTGAGAGAGGAGCACCAGGACACAATGTGTGTGTCAGAAATAAACCTGTCATATAAAAACTATAAGGACAGGAGGAATTTCTTTGGCAATAGATTCTGTCTGAAGTCCCCAGATACAAATAGCCTTTTAGGAGTTGATGTTTCAGGTATGTACTCACTGCATCTAAAAAGCAGCTTAGGGACTGAAAAGCATATAAAAATCCACTTAGAAAGCACTACTGCACATCAGCTGGGTAGCTTGGTAGGGCATCCTTAAACATAGAATTTCTGGAGAGCAGATACATTGTGCTGGTACTCATTGCCACTACTGCTGCGATTTGTGTTCTGTTCCTCCTTGCCCAGTGGCTGACATGCATTCCTGGGGATGTCTTCATTGTTATGCAGAGCAGCCCTGGATTTGTGGTACAATTTGCCAGTGGGATTTTTTGAGGACAACCTGTTCTATTGCTGTGTGCTTCAAAGCAACACTGACATTTCAGGATACTGTGGTGCTACAGTGCTTCTCTCATTGGAAAAAACATCTGCATCACAGGCTCTGCCATGACTGCATCTCCACACCAGCATTCTCATGTCCAGTGTATGAGCTATATATATGTTACCTGTTTAAATTAAGAGTAGATGGGTTGCAGGCAGCCCTGCTGTGCACTAGTAGGGCCTAATCGCCTTGACCAGCCTTACCTGGGACTACCACCCACTGGCTCTGCCCATGACTCCAAGAGCTCTATTTAAGCTCAGGGTTTACAGTCTATGTCTGGGTGATGCTGTGGCTGTCTTTGTCTTTAATCCTGTATTTGCTGCACCTGTCAGGATTGCCTCAAAGGCCCACAGGACTAAGTTATGACCTTGCCTTGTGTGATGGAGGAGTCTGCTGCCAAGCTTTCTGCTCTGTTGGGATGCTGTGGGGCTGCTTTCTGATCAGTGTGGTCATTGCTCTGCCTGTGCTGTGATCACCCTTGGCTCTTGTTGCTCTCCAATGCCTGGCTTTTCCTATTGAAAAAAACAACAATAAGTGGAGCTGTAAACTGAAGGTGCTGATTATACACCTCCTGCACATGCAGTGCTGCTCAGAGATCATTATTTTTAGGACTGTAAGCTCTGGAGGCCCCTGTCACTTCAGTAGCTTCTTGCATTAGGCACAGCCAATGGAGAGCATCAGGGAATCTTGTAAAGCTACCCTGTCTCAAGAGACAATGGGGAGGTTTGGGGTGCGGAGAGAGAGACTGGGGAGTGATTTATCAGTGCCACAAAGAAAATGGCACTTTCTGTGAAAGAAGAAGAGTTCAGCTCTCCAAGGATTTTGTATTTTTCCTCATTAATCATGACAGTTAGGGTGTATGCAAAGCAATGCAAGACACCTCAACAGTTTTATCCTGTGGTTATTCTACAGGGTTCCTGCTTTGCTACCATGCCTCCATAGTTAGAAGGTACTTGTGAAATATGAAGGTGACTGTAGCATCAGCATGAAATCAGTAGATGTGCAATGATGGAAAATCATAATAGGCAAATATATTAAGAGAAACTTCAGTGCCAAAGGAAGGGCTGCGCATCTCTGGGATTTGCCTCTCATTAGCTTCACTCTTTTAAAGGTACCTGCTAATGCTCTGCTAATGTAATTTCACATAGGAGAATAGCCACAGGTATCAAGCATGGTTTTTACTTGTTTCAGTCTGAGAAAGACAGAAAGGAATTGAACAAAATAGTGCTGTGTAAACAACTGAACCTGTGGTTGTGTTCACTTCATGTAGCAAGGTATTACAGTCTCACCCAGCACTGAACAAGTCTGTTTAGCAGCCTCTGCACGCTGCTTTCTCATTGTCATTCAGCGCAATCCAGTCTCAGAGCATATTTCTTCATTGCCAGGTGCCAGCATAGAAATCAGAATTTTGGTGGCTTCTACCATTTATTTTCTTCTCATTTTTTAATGTTATTAACCAAAGGCCGTTCTAGGTGCATATGTTCATCTCCTAAGACAAGAGAGGGAAACTTGATTCTCTGGTTTAAATTTAAATATCACTAGCCTTCCAAGGGTGGAAGGGGTCGTGGAAAGGGGAAAGAAGAAAAGAATTTTTCTAGGGTAGAGAAATTCAAACATTGCCTTATCTGACTACTGAAGTTTTTAAAAGGCTGCTGTGTACCACTTGAAGGCATGCAATAGAGTTTTAGGCTCACAGGGACACAAGACCAAGCCTACATCTACTTTCTTTAGTGTCCTGTCCTCCACTCCTACAGAAGGACACTGACTGTCCCTCCCCAGACATGTAATTCTCCTACTTTTTAAAATTTAGATGCTGGTATGAGCTTTAAAAAACCCCAAAACTTACTATTTTTCACTTTTTTTTTTTTTTTTCTTAAATAACTACTTTTGGAGTCTGTGTGGACAGTGGGACAGGTTTAGAGCCTGGATTTGGTGCTGGAGCCTGAGCCAGGAGAACAGCAAGGTCCCATTTCCCTCTATGGGAATGTAAAAATTCTCATTGCCTGTGATGTACTGTCACAAAGTCAGAACAGCATTTTGACATTTAAAAATATCTCCCATGGTGGAAATAACAACACTTTTGTGATGAGATCATTTCAGGAGGCAGTTATTTTTCTCTTGAAATGTGGAGCCACTCACCCTTGTTTGTTCCTTGGGCTGAAATTTTCAAAATAAGCAAAAGACTTAAACACAGAGTCCTGGATATGAAACTAAACCAAGGATGATCTGAACATCCAGATTCATCATGAGGCTTTAGAAATTTTTTTATGTGATCCGTGGATAGAAAATCAGATTAATTATTCAGCACAAACCTGGCACACACCTAGAAAGGAAACAAAACTGAAGTGACTTTAAGCTCTGCCTGGTTTTTGCCCCGTCGTAACATGATACGAAAGGCTGCTTCTCTGTCCTGCCAGCAGAGAAAACAAATGGATGGTCAGAGAGAACAATTTCCAGTACATTAGTGGCAAACTGAAACAAAAAAGCATCAAAACAGGAGGCTCCATGTCAAGAGCATCAATTCCCTTCACTCCCCATTTGGCTTGGGACAGCCTTTGATGGAAAGCATCACACTGAAGTGAATGACAAGCAGGGAATGGAGGTGATGCATAAAGGTAGAGTGGGGAAAGAGTGCAAATGATGCTGGATTCTCACCACTAACCCATGCATCCTGCTGCTGGGATATAGTGGAGATGGAAGACAGGAAGAAGTAATCTACTTGAGGAGGCTGCTTAACAGACAAATAGCTAAAGCAAAGGGACAATATAGAGGCATAATAGTGAAATACAATCAGATTCCCATCAGCTTTTTCTGGACAGTAACTCTGGTCTGTGTTCTGGTATAAATCTGATACCCAGTGCTTTACAGCTCATTCTCTCAACTTCAGAGGTCACACTCTCTCCAGCAATGTGTTTTAGAGCAGCGACTGAGCTACCTGGGGACTTGGATGCTGTAGTGTTTCACTGAGGTATCGGGGAGACTGCAGGATGTGGAAGAGCTTTATTTATTGTTTGTTTGAGAGATCCACACACACAAGGCATGAGACCTGGCAGGACTTGTATAAGACAGGAAAAAGGAGTCCAGCTCCAGGACCCAGAGCTGAGTTGGTGTTCGGGTTCCACTGGGATGAATCCTAGGCCTGCCATACCCTCCAGGCCATTAGCAGTGTGGAGTCAGCCAGGGCAGCTGACCCAAGTTGGCTACAGGTATATCCCATCCCATAAATGTCATTCAGTATAAAGGAGAAAGTTTGCTGAGGAGGGAGGTTTTCCTGCTTGGGCTTTTCCTGGCCCTGCTTCTCAGGACTGCCTTCCTGTTTATTGTGACCACCGTACATTTGCTGGACTGAGTATAACTTTGTTTAATTTATACTGGCATTGGTATTAGTTTTGTTATTTCATTAAATCCATTTGCTTTTCAACCCATGGGTCTACTCCCTTTTTCCCAATCCCCCTTCTCAGCTGGAGAGTGGTCATCAGGTGACAGAGCAACTGGTATAATTTAGCCCCGGGTACGGGCTAAAAATAAATAGTTGCTTTACCTAGACATCCATTGGGATTATGTAGGAAGCCAAAAATTTAATCCTGAATTTCAAACCTCAGATGAATGTCTCACAAACCCATTTTTCTTCTGTTTTGTGCTTACAGGTGGCCAAAATTGACTTCAGACTGATGGCTGTGGCCAGCAGATGAACACCAGAGAGATGGAGAAAAGCAATTTGATGGGTGTTATAAAATTCTTCATGCATCAACATGTAAGCCAAAGCAGGAGGACATGGACATTTTAAAAGCACATGCTTTCCAGGTGCATTTCTTTTTATCAGTCCTGACTTACCTGACAACACAGGGTGGCATTTTTAAATGATTTTAAATGAAAGTAGATCTAGTTACACCACAACCTAACCTCCTGTTCTAGTTGGTTTCAACTGCCTTTGGCAATCCACTGGTACAAAAGGTAATATCGATCAGGAGATCTGTTGTAGCACTGTATCTTCTCATGTTAAATAAAGTGGTGAAATTGAGAAGGGAATTCTGAATACTGAATTTCAGAAATGGAAATTTTCTCAGCTATTCCAGCAGATTCACTTTTTCTAAACCACAGAAAGTACTATCAAATCATAAATGTAATATCAAAGCAGGTATGTCGTTCGGTTGATTTTCCCTGCAACTTCCCCATGCTCCCACACCACAGTCAGCATTTGAGCTCTTTTATTTTAGAATATGCTCACAAGTGTGGAGGTGTGATGTGCACTCCCAGCTGTGGTGTCTGCCTTGCTGGACCTTGATGCTGTGCTCTAGCCAGCAAAGTGTTCTGGGACGGGCCCATTTTTCAGATTTCTACCAGCACCAGTGTTCAAGGGCTGAGCATTGATCTTTTGATGGTTTGATGTTCAAATTCCAACATTTCATGTTGGAGCAGCCCAGCTCACCACTATTCTAAGATTATTTAATGTGGGGTGTTGCCTGTTGAGCTCTGGCAGAATGCTCCATGAGCATGCTAGTGCCAGGAAATCTTTTCTATCCTTGAGGCAGCTGACTAGCTCTCTAAGTATCCTGCCAATGAGGATCGGAAAGGCTGCAGTATTTATCTTGGTGACTTGTGGGCTTTTCATTTTTCAGATGGAGGTCTTTGGTCCCAACTATATCGTTGCCTAAGCTAAGCACCCGCTGCAAGACTTTCTCAGATAAGCCTCTCCTGGATTTCTCGAGGTGTTAAAAATTGCTACATATGTGAGTTATACAATCTCTCAGTATTATACAGATCTCCTAAAAAAAGAAGAAATGGAAAAGCCTTTCCAGACTTCAAGAAAAGCTCTGCCTTAGTCTGGAAGGGACTGAAAGCTCTGGGTGATCCTTCTAGGGTACCGTACAACAGATGAAGGGAGGAGGGGGGAGGCATCTCACCCTTGTTTGGAAAATAAGGTAATGTGGCAGGTTGACCCTGGCTGGACACCAGATGCCTACCAAAGCCACTCTGTTATTGCCCCTTCTCAGCGGGACAGGGGAGAGAAAAGGCAATGAAAGGCTCATTGGTCGAGATAAGGACAAGGAGATCACTCAGCAATTACTGCTACAGGCAAAACAGACTTGACTTAGGAAAAAATTAATTTAATTTTTTACCAATAAAATCAGAGTAGGATAATGAGAAATAAAACCAAATCTTAAAAAGACATTATCCCCACCCCTCCCTTCTTCCTATGCTTAACTTTACGCCTGGTTTTTCTCTACTTCCTCCCCACCAGGGGAACAGGGAATGAGGGTTATGGTCAGTTCATCACATGTTTTTTTTCTGCCGCTTCTTCCTTCTCATGGGGAGGATTACTCACACTCTTCCCCTGCTCCAGCATGGGATCCCTCCCCCAGGACACAGTCCTCCATGAACTTCTCTAATGTGAGTTTTTCCCAAAGGCTACAGGTCTTAATGAACTGCTCCAGTGTGGGTCCCTTCCACAGGGTCACAAGTCTTCCAGTGAACTGCTCTAATGTAGGCTTCTCTCTACAGGTCCTGCCAGGAGTCTGCTCCAGTGTGGACTTCCCATGGAGTCACAACCTCTTTCAGGCATCCATCTGCTCACCTGTGGGTCTCCACAGACTGCAGGTGGATACCTGCTCCACCATTAACCTCCATGGGCTACAGGGAGACAGCCTACTTCACCATGGTCTTCCTCACAGGCTGCAGGGGAATCTCTGCTCTGGCACCTTGAGCATCTCTGCCTGCTTCTTCATGGACTTTGGCATCTACAGAGCTCTTTCTCTCACATATTCTCATTCCTCTCTCCAGATGTAGCTGCTGTTGCTCAGCAACTCTTTCCCCTTCTTAAATGTGTTATCCCAGAGGTGCTACCATTGTCACAGATGGGCTCAGCCTTGGACAGCAGTGGGTCCATCTTGTAGCTGGCTGGTGTTGGCCCTATCAGAGAAAGGGGAAGCTTCTAGCAGCTTCTCACAGAAGCCACCACTGTAGCTTGCCACCACCAAAGCCTTTCCACACAAACCCAGTACAAGTGAATAATGATTTATAGGCATTTCTGGTTTATTTGTAAATCAAGCAGTGGATGGTTTCTGCATTGAGGGAGCTAGAGAGCATGAGGTGTTTGAACTGGGGTGAGAATTAAACCCAGAGTTTTGAGGAGCTGCATCCTTGGTTTGTGCCAGTTCTGCAGCACCAGAGCATGACCAGGTCTTACCAGATCAGGTTTATCCACAGAGGTGACTTTGCACAGCTGGAGATATGAATACCCTGCTTATGAGCTCCTTAGAGAAGCAGTGACTCCACTAGAGCTCTGCCATCTTCTTGTGCCTGTGAAATACAGAGGTATGGTGGGGACTTTTCCCTAGACGCTAAGAGAAAGCTGCCTCTTGTGCCAGCTTTATTTCCATTTCATACCTTTGGAAAGCTCAGACTGAGTCTTAAGTCCTGCTTTGCAGGGCTTAGCAATGGGGAATCACCTGGCTCACATTTGAAAGAAAAGGAAAATACAGTTGTTAGTCATCCTTATCTGTTACTGATGATATCTTCTTGTAGAAGACATGGTTAGTGCTAAATAAGGCTAAAAAATATTCTGAGTCTGATAATGGAAAAGGGCAATCACGAAAATTATGGCAGGAAAGAAACTTTTGCCTGGCAAAGTCTACCTTTTCTGGCAGGTCAGTAGATAAGAGATATTGCAGGTAATGTGAGAAGATCACTTATGGCACAGTTTTTATGAGTTAAATTCAGCTCTTGACAGTGTTTTCACTACAAGCCTCTTCTATGGCAGCAGTGTGTGTAAAGGCTGCCTCTCCTAGAGCAGCCCTTAGGACCCTCATTGTCTTAAGCTGGACTGAGAAGCATAAACTAGTCATCGCTATTGGGCTATCCCAGGTTGGGGGGACATACAAATGAGCAAAAGGGTAGAAACCTGTGGTGGTATGATTCCTCCAACTCATTGGGCTATTGGATACAGGGTGTGACTCCCCTCCCTGGACCACACAGGAGGGCAGAAATCCTTTGGGAAAGTACAGGTTGCAAAAGGCTGTGTACAGGAGCATTAATGCACCCCCTAACTGCTCCCAGCTCCTGCCTGCCCTGTTCTCTGGGGACTTTCCTCCTTATTGTCTTCCTTACCTTATTATCATTTGACCCTCTTATGACCTGGTACACCTGTACTTGGGTTGTGGCTCAGAGGAGGGATACCAGGATGCCAAGATCCAGTAAGTTCTGGGCATGCGCAACTGATGGAAAAACACCGGGACCCTCAAGTTCTGGACATGCACAAATGAGAATATTGGAACACTCGAGTTAGGCTGAAATGGAAAAGTACCTGACAAAAGTCACTTACCTCGGACCCTATAAATAGTGATCCAAAATGAGGCCCTTTGAGCTCTTCTGGATCACAGAGGGCTACATTCAACATCTCCTCTGAGTTGGGACGTCTCTCAGGACTACCTGCCAATGCAAGGTCTGGGCAAGACCACCTCCTTGAGACTCAAATCCTGCCTGTTGAGAAATGCTGATGTACTCACTGTGTGTATTTATTCTGAACCTGAAGGGGGAAATTTTTACTATAGGCTAGTCTCTTTTACCCACCTCTCTACCTATCTAGGTGTTTAATTTCATGCATGTGCTTTTATGAGTGTGGGCATCTACATATTTCGCTGGCCAAGTATTTCTGTGTTTTATGCATATATACATGCTTTGGTTTGAGATAGCTTGTAGTAAGTTAGCATAAATCTTGTCATTCTTGAATCTGTAATTAAGTTGCTGTTTTACTAAATCACTTGTTATAGTAAGTACTGCTAGAATCAGCCTTCGATTTATTTCACTTTATTAGTAAATCATGAATTGCTGATAAATTGTCAATGTCAAACATATTTATCCATGACAAGACCTTCAGTAAGAAAAGCTTCCTGGAAATTACCAAGGTCCATTAAAGTCCTGTTGGTGCGAAAACCTTTTCTACGCTCAGCACAAGATGAGGAATGAGAATAAGAAGTCATATCCAAGCTCAAAGGAACAGCTAGTTCTTGGTTCCCTTCACTGCAGCCCTGTTCCCCTTTGAGAAGACCTCACTACTGTTATCTCTCCATCTCTCCACAGCTGTTACCAAGTCCATCCTACAACTGGACAGAACCTCAGTGCTCTGGGAAGGACATTTTCCTTCTATTAGAAGAACCACAGCACAGCCAGCTTTAAGAGCTGAGTTCCTAACTAAATGATTGCATTAAAAGCCCTCCTGGCGCTTGGCTCACAGCTCGATACTGTTGTCCTTAGTGAGGTGGCCAGACTGTCAGAGGTGCTGGGTGTATGTACCAGGGAGTCTTTTTCATTGAAAGCTGTTGGGTCCTGAGAACCTGTCTCACTGTGCAAAGATTTCATTGCCATTATTTCAGTTGGGTGTGTTGGAGGCAAATTACTTCATAGGCTGATTAAAGTTATGAATAACAATTATTTCATTAAGGTATACTGTACAATTAAGTACCTATCTTGTTATATACCTTTTTCTTTTTAATCTTGTCACTTAGTGGAGTATCTACAGAATTACACACAACACCTTTGTTTGGGAATGGTAAGAGGCAAGCTGAAAAATAAAGCTAAAGAATACTGTAATCCACCTGTTCCTAGAATTAAACTTATTAATTTGCCATACTAATTACATGTTCAAGTGTTGTGCAACCCCAGTTACTGAAGTATGGTAGTTCTTTCTTGGTTTACATCTTTTTTTTCATGAAAAAGATACATATTAGCAGGACTTTAAAATACTTCAGGTTTTATATTACATGGATGGAGCATTCCTGTGCTGACAGTAATAACACCTGATATTTTTATACAGGTCTTGGCAGTTTTTTTAAGAAGGTGTAGAAGAGGAGAGAATCAATGTGTCTACTCTTGGTGGGTGAATGCTCTTGCACCCCTAGGATGGTGTATTGGGTTTGTGTAGTGGGGGACAGGCTACAGGAGTGGCTCCTGTTAGAAGCTCCTAGAAGCTTCCCCGGCTTAAGTCAGACCTGCCTCTGGCCAAGGCCAAGCCCATCAGTGACAGTGGTAGCACCTCTGGGATAACATAATTAAGAAGGGGAAAAAGTTGCTGCACAACAGCAACAGCGGCCAGAGAGAAGAATATGTGAAAGAAAAAGCTCTGCAGACACCAAAGTCAGAGAAGAAGGGGTAAGAGGTGCTCCAGGCACCAGAGCAGAGATTCCATTGCAGCCCATGGTGATGACCATGGTGAGGCAGGCTGTCTCCCTGCAGCCCATGGAGGTTAATGGTGGAGCAGATAGCCTGTGGAGGAACACACGTGGGAACAGGTGGATGCCTGAAGGAGGCTGTGACTCCATGTGAATCCCAAGCTGGAGCAGTCTGTTCCTGAAAGACTACCTCCAACTGAAGGGACCCATGCTGGAGCAGTTCATGAAGAACTGTAGCCCATGGGAAGGACTCGCATTGGAGAAGTTAATGGAGAACTATCTGCCTTGGGAGGGACCACATTCTGGAGCAGGGGAAGAACGTGGGGAGTCCTCCCCCTGAGGAGGAAGGAGCAGCAGAAACAAGGTGTGATGAACTGACTGCAACACCCATTCCCTGTTCCCTTGTGCCATTGGGGAGAGGAGTTAGAGAAAATAGGGAGTAAAGCTAAACCTGGAAAGAAGGAAGAGGTGGGAAGAATGTTGTTTTAAGATTTGTTTTTATTTCTTGTTATGCTACTCTGATTTGATCGGTAACAAATGAAATGGATGTTTTTTTCCCAAGTTGAGTCTGTTTTGCCCATGACCATAATTGGTGAGTGATCCCTCCCTGTCCTTGTACCAGTCATATTCTCTCCTCCTCAACCCACTGGGTAGGATTGAGTTTCTTAAATGGTGTTCTTTATTGATCCTCACTTTCAGTCTAACATCTGTAAGTATATCAGACACTGACCTGTTTGTGACTATGCAGACTGCAGCCTTAACAGTTGGCATTCTCTTTATGTAGTGCTCAGCTGGAGAGGAGATTTCTTGAGTTTTCCCATGAATTTTTTAGTGCTAAACAGAACTTGTCCTTAGTCAAGTTAAGTAAGTTTTTAGTTAAAATAAGATTGAGGCACCCTGAGGATCTTCTCAGATGAACTGTATCTTACAATGGTTCTACACATTTAAAATAGCTGCATTTTCTTTTTCTCCCATCCATCTGGACATATTTTGGACTTCTGTAATCCCTTTCTGGATGCTGACAAGGCAGTAATGCAAGAGGGGTGAGCACCCTGCAGTGGCACAGGGTGTTATCTGTGCTGCCTCAAGGAAAGACGTTCCTCTGACAGCATTTCTGTCTTTTCTCTTCCAAGGGGTTGGTGCTGGTGGTGGCCCAGATTGACAACGGTGCCACAAAGGGGGCACTTGTGGCCATGGGGGTTTGCAGAAGTGGACAAAACCAGGTCGTTTCTCTGATCACAGTACATTCATCTGGCAAGGACTGGCCCCACCAATGTGATAGAGAAAGTGTTAACAGCTTGTCCTCTCAAAACATCCTTAAGGTAAATACCAAGGACAGGGAATGTCTTGTCTGTTAATGCCCCTTGGGAACCTGCTCAGGCTGTGCCAGGAGAGGAGCAAATCCTTCTGCTGGTGAGGCCGCCTCTGCCCTCAAGCTCTGTGCCAGCTTAGGAGGGACAAGATTTGTAAGTGGTCTAAAAAACAGACTGCTGAGGAAAAAACAGTTTTCTGATTCAATTCACATCATTGGAACTAAAAGGAGGTGTTCTGGCAGGCATTGTTCTGACAGTTTCCAAATTCGCTTCTGACCCAGACATCACTTCTCCAGGCTCAAGGCAGCAGCTGGAGCAAAGGAGGGCCATCAACACACTGTCCCCATCCAAGCTCCTGGAAAGGCAACCACATTGCCTCTGAGTTCCCTGGCAGAAAACACCTTTATGTGAAAAGATCTGCAGCAGTCTCCCTAATCATGGCACAAGGGGAAGAAAATTATATTAATGGGTGAGGTCTCAGAGTGGTGTTTTCCCTGTATAAATTGCTTTATTCTGTGTTGTTTCAGTAAAATAAATGGAAGAGGTCAGAGAGTGAGCAGCTTCTCAATGCACAGACATGGCTAGAACTTGATTTTGGGATTTATTTTAGAAATGAACTCTGAAAAAGAAAAATGGAGTCAAGTGAAGTCAAGTGAGACTTAGGAAGAGGAACTTTATTGAGTTATTTTGTTCTCACTTGAATGGCCTTGCTAATATTAGTGAGAGACTGTTGTAACTTGGCTATTACTTTGTATGACTAAGAGCAGTGTTCTATACAATACAACCTGAAACATTAAAGCAAGCCATTAGTGAACAGTTTATCCAACACTAAGAAAAAAAGAAAAGAAATTAAATAGGAACATGAAATATGACTTCAAGCACGTCCTGAAACAGGTCTTGCAGGCCAAAGTGCAGATATTTCAAATGTGTCAAGAGTATACTGACATTTCTTTAAGTCAAATGAAAAAAGAAATGGTTATCGCAGGAACCGAGCTGCAACTCTCCTCTTCATCACCCTGATGTACAGCAGAAGGCTGAGGCTTATTTACTGGAAGCTTGAACTGAAATTGGTAACCTGTGTGTACGTTATTGATGCTTTGCCTCTCCAACAGGAGTGAGAATGCCAAATTTCTCAACAGCACCCACTGCTCTGTGCATTACAGAACTGAAATTTCCTCTTCCTGTAGCATGCTATTAAACTGATAAATAATATCAATAGCAATCCTTGGAAAAAATCTTTATAAGTAGTCCTCTGCCTGTTTTTACCAGGCCTAAATTAATACACATCTCCAACCATTCATCAGTGGTGGCGAACATCTTGACATAGAGTCTCATTTTTGGTGTATTATGGTAGACCTCATTCATGCAGCCATGCAGAGAACATATTCACTCATCCTGGGCTATTAGTATCCAAATTAGTGTACAGACCTGCAACCCCAGGTGAAACACAGGATAGGAATAAAATCAGTTACAGTCAGATTTAGACATACTTATCTTTCCCCACCTAGAAGGTGTTTTGATAAGGAGGGTGATGTCCTCACCCCAGGACACTCTGGGAATTTAAGGGTGGCTCAAAGAGACAGGGGAGGAAGTATGCTCTGGGAGGTGCCAAACAGGATGGAGCGACACAACCATCAGGTCAGAAAGCTCTTCAAATGTTGTCCCTTGAGAAAAGTAAAGCCAAGGCAAGAGTCGCTTAAACCTTCCCTTCTTCTGACATCTCTTCCCTATGCATGAGCTCTCTGGCAGAGAGGAGATCTTTGGTCTGAGCTGGTGATGCTGTTCTTATGTACATAGAGGTGCCTTATCCTGAGAGTTAATTCCATAACTGGGACAAGAAGCAATTTGAGTAATCTGTTTTGTGGAGGGTTTCTTGTATTTCTTCCACTCCTTAGGACACCCATATCCTCTTTTCCAGCAACAGTTTCCCTCCACCTCGGGCAGGGCACAAGACTACAACGAACATGACCTTGGATGAACACTAGGGATACACAAAGTGCTTTTGCTCTCCTTCTCCTTTCCTCCTCTTCCCCTCTCTTTAAAGACTTAGGTTACCAATTTTGAAGCTGGCGTGTGGGTCAACTAAAATGATGGGGATCAGACAGCATCCAGACATCCCTGTTGCTAAGCCCCAGTGTTGCACCAAAAATTGGGTAAAAAGAATGAACTAGCTGTTACAAACACTGCTGAGCTCCTGGCTGTCAGCAGAAACACATAAATGCCTGATATGAAAAATTGCAAAGAACATACAGTAGCCATGCCTTATTCCTTTGCCTAACAAATACTTTTTTTGCCTTTGAACATCTGAATACAAAGCTGTCCTTTACGGATCCATGATTTCACTAGGTGACTCAACCACAGTGTTCACAAACTTCTTATTGAGGGCGACTACTGCAATATATGGTATTTGCAATCTCTTGGTCTGGTTTTGTACCTGCGCATATCAAAGTAACCCCAGGAGAAATGTAACTTTCTTTTTCAAAGCCCTGTATGGTGAACTGATGCAAGTTGCCTTGAGAGATGGCTCTCATCATATTGGTGCTGCTAGTGTCTCGTTTAGAAAGGAGGGAAACAGCTTTCCCAAAGCCTTTCCTGTAGTTGCCGAAGAAAAGGTGGATAGTGAAGGAATGATGGGAGATCAGCAGTCTCCTTTCTGTTCCCCACCTCTGCCACCTTCTGCTTCTGGCAGATGATCCTGATGTCTCTTTGCCTCCCCTTGTCACCGACCTCTTTCTCTTGTTCTCTCAGGCTCTCGGTGGCATCAGACTGGCACTGCTGCAGACGAGGAGGAGCACCAGGTGCTCCAGGTGTGGTGACAGCCTGCAGCATAGAAGGGCTCTGCCCCAGCAGGTGAGATGCGTGCTCAGAAAGACACTGTGCTTACCCTTCCCATTCCTATGATTTCAGCCTGAAAGGAACAAGTGTTGTATCATAGAAGAGATATCAGCTACAAACAAACTTCTTTTGAGAAGTTAGGAAATATTTTAAATCATCTTTCTCCTATCTCAAAATGTATTATTTGTTGTTTTCATCTACTACTAAAGTGTTTTAGACTGTTGTTCTTTGGTAGTGGGATCTAGTCAAGGCTGATTGTACAGTAACATCTGGGCTAACAATCCTGGGGGGTACTTAGCTGAGGGGATGTCTGTCATGAGGGCTGGAAGGATATGTTACCAGCCAGAAGGTCACTTCTTGAATATGCTAGGGTCTAAGCAGTTGCTGTGTCAGCTTGCAGGGGAGACTTGTGTGGAACTAGGGCAGGAGGATCACTACAGCTTTTATGCTCTGGCAGCACACTAACTAGCTCTGCTCAGACAGCAAGATGACTCAGGCATGGACCCAAAGCAGCTGCCCTGCACCTTGCCAGGACAATGGAGAAGATAAGAGAGGAGCCAAGTGCCACAGAAAGCACTGATGCATAACAGTGTCCTTTGTGCAGTCTATGGTCAGGTGAGTCATTGCCCATAGCCCTTACCTAAGCCTAAAGATTTCCAACATGTGTTGGAGCAAAGCAGGAGCTGCTCAAACCCACACTCTGAGTGAGAAATTGCCAAATATATGAGAATACCTGGAGGAATGCAACTGGAAACTGGGCAAGCTCTTGTCAACCTGCAGCACAGAGAGAAAAAGAGGAGTTGTACTCCCTCCTGCAGCAGGATGCTCTCACCATACAGTGGGCCAGAAACAAAGAGTGGTAGAACAAGCCAAATGCTGAACATCAGCATCATCTGAGGAGTGCTTGTGGGAGACTTGCCAATGTGACACCCATCTATAAGAAGGGCAGGAAGGATGATCCAGGCAACTACAGGCCTGTCAGCCTGACCTCGGTCCTGGGAAGGGTTATGGAACAGTTCATCTTGGGGGTGATCACACGGCAAGTGCAGGACAATGGGGGGATAAGGCCCAGCCAACATGGGTTCATGAAGGGCAAGTCCTGTTTAACCAACCTGATCTCCTTCTATGATCAGGTGACCCGCCTAGTGGATAAGGGAAAAGCGGTGGATGTTGTCTATCTGGACTTCAGTAAGGCATTTGACACCGTTTCCCACAGCATCCTGCTGGAGAAGCTGGCAGCTCATGGCATAGACAGGAGGACTCTTCGCTGGGTTAAAAACTGGATGGCTGGCCGAGCCCAGAGGGTGGTAGTGAACGGAGTGAAATCCAGTTGGCGACCGGTCACAAGCGGGGTCCCTCAGGGCTCAGTTTTGGGACCTGTCTTGTTTAATATCTTCATCAATGACCTGGACGAGGGAATTGAATGCACCCTCAGTAAATTTGCAGACGACACAAAATTAAGCACAAGTGTCGATCTGCTTGAGGGTAGGAAGGCTCTGCAGCGGGATCTGGACAGGCTGGAGCGATGGGCTGAGGTCAATTGTATGAGGTTTAACAAAGCCAAGTGCCGGGTCATGCACTTTGGTCACAACAACCCCCAGCAACGCTACAGGCTTGGGGAGGAGTGGCTGGAGAGCTGCCTGGCAGAAAAGGATCTGGGGGTGCTGGTGGACAGCCGGCTGAACATGAGCCAGCAGTGTGCCCAGGTGGCCAAGAAGGCCAACGGCATCCTGGCCTGTATCAGAAACGGTGTGACCAGCAGGAGTAGGGAGGTGATTGTGCCCCTGTACTCGGCACTCGTAAGACCGCACCTTGAGTACTGTGTCCAGTTTTGGTCACCACAGTACAAGAAGGACATTGAGGTGCTGGAGCGGGTACAGAGAAGGGCAACGAAGCTGGTGAAAGGGCTGGAGAGCATGCCCTATGAAGAGAGATTGAAGGAACTGGGTTTGTTTAGTCTAGAGAAGAGGAGACTGAGAGGAGACCTCATTGCCCTCTACAACTACCTCAAAGGAGGTTGTAGCGAGGCTGGTGTTGGTCTCTTCTCTCAAATTAGTAATGATAAGACAAGGGGAAATGGCCTCAAGTTGCGTCAGGGGAGGTTTAGATTGGATATTAGGAAGAAATTCTTCACTGAGAGGGTAGTTAGGCACTGGAATGGACTGCCCAGAGAGGTGGTGGAGTCACCATCCCTGGAGGTGTTTAAGGAACGAATAGATGCAGTGCTTGAGGATATGGTGTAGTGGTTAGAGAGGATTTGGTGTAGTGGTGTAGTGGTTAGAGTGATGCTAGAAGGTTGGACTTGATGACCCTGGAGGTCCTTTCCAACCATAACAATTCTGTGATTCTGTGATTCTGTGAGATGACCTGAGCTCTTGGCAAAGGAAATTAATGCAGCCAACCTCCAGAAAAATAGTAGCAGTGTCCCTTAAGGTAATGGGCTTTTCAAAATGCCAGTGTTATTTTTCAGTGAGATGGATTAATGATGTTTAGAATTAGGTCACTGACTGCCTTGGGAACTTGTATCTTAACCTTTGATAACTCTCATTCTGGGAAGTAAGTGTCAATTAGGGCTATTTAAAGGTGGCTGACCTTTTTCACCTGCACTGCTGTGTGGGAGATACTCTTGATCTTTGGAGAACCTGGGGAAATGTGCTTTGTTTACCCAGAGAAAAAGATTGCAGAGAAATTATCCCTTTGGTTTTCTAAGACTCACATGCTAATGTAAGACTGAATCCAAAGCTGGCCAAGCTCTGCTAAGTCTCCAGGAAAATCAATAATTGGCATCTCCAACAGAATAGCTCGAGAATCCAGTTAGGATGTGAAACAAAAATTGTCACTTGAGTTCTCCAGCAGTTTTATGTGTTCTTTATACTTATTGTTTCTAGTGGGCATTTAAGCATTGTAGTGGGTCTGGCTGAGCTGGTTTTCCACATAGCAGCAGTGTTTTTGTGCTGGGAGCTAGAAGGGTGCTGATAACACACCTAGGTTGTGACTACTGCTGAGCAGTGCTCGCACAGCACCAAGGCTCTTCCCAACATTCACCCCCCCAAGTGGGACGAGGTGGGCAAGGGACGGGGAGGGGACACAACCAGGACAGCTGACCCGAACTGACCAAAGGGATGTTTCATACCATATGACGTCAGCTCAGCTATAAAGCTAGGGAGAAGGAGGAGGAGAGGGGGGCCATTCCGTTGTCCTCCAGAGCAACCGCTACGCGTCTTGGAGCCCTGCTTCCCAGGGAGTGGCCCAACATCGCCTGCTGATGGGAAGTAGAGAATAAAACTTTGTTTTCCTTTGCTTCCGCGCGCGGATTTGCTTGGCTTTTGCTTCTATTATTATTAAACTGCTTTTGTTTCTCATCTTATTTTCCTCCCCTTTCTTTTTGCTCTGCTGAGGAGGGAGAGGGGAAGAAAAAGGGGGGGTGATAGAGTGGCTTGGTGGGCGCCTGGCGCTCAGCCAAGGTTAAGCCACCACAAGCATTCACTTCTGTTACTGTTTTCAGTGGAACTTTGGCATCTGAAGCACCATTTAGGATCTAGTAAGCAGTTTAAAGACCTAAATTTGGGAGACAACCGCTGGACATTCCACTGAAGACTGCTACACAACCATGAGCTGGAGACACATTTTACTGCAGACGTGACTTCAGGCTGAGTAAAGAGGAAAGCTTTGAAAAGCTCCTGTTAATCCCCAGCTTCCACAAGTAAATCAGGTTCCACCAAGTAGGAAGAAGTAGGAGGAAGAAGAGCTCAACAGAGGGGAATCTACATCTTGCCTGCTCTAATTATCACAGCTTGAACAGCCAGTGAAGGTGGATTTGAACTGGGAGCTAAGGCATAGATACATGTCATACTCTGCCATTCCTGTTGTACATAACAACTTCCCCAGGAAGACTGGAGAGATATTTGGGGGCAATAAGGTCTTCAGCTGGCACCGTGAGTTGAGAGGACCACAGCAGGGATGCGCTGGTAAACCCCATGAAACTCTTTCACTTCCTCAGTGGTTCTTGTGGTGCACAGAAAACAAGATGTTGGTGTGATTATCTCTGACAGTCTATGGAGCCGATGCATTCCAGCCATTGGGGAAATCGGGAGTTGATCATTGCTTTCTCCTGGAAGAACTGCTGGCATGGTTGAACACTGAATAGTAAGCCCTTCTGTCCCCTCTGCCAGGAGCAAGACAGTAAGTCCAAGCAAACAGAGAGGAGCAGAGGCTGGTTCAAAGCTGGATATGGTCAATGAGTGTAAGACTAGACAAGGGGTGAAAGAAAGCAGTCCTTTTAAATGCACAGCTCATTCATGATGTCACATAAAGGAAGAATAAAAAGATACACAAAGAGTATCTAAAGAGAAACCTGGAGCTAAGCTGTCTACAAGGTACACAGAAGCAGAGATTTTGAAAGCAGAGATGCTTTTATACCCTTCCCCAAGGTGTATGAGTGAACTGTGTATTTTGAGAAAGCAACTGAGGTGTTTCTGTTTGGTGATGGGCTCAGACAGGGAGGAGTATGTCAGGATTCACAGGCAGAGTGGTTCTGTCACATATTTTTCCTTTTGAAGTAACTTGCGGGTCACCTTTCTCATGTAACTGACAGCTAAAAGTAGAAGAGGAGGAAAAAAATCTGAGAAATAGCTGAGAAGTCCAGTTGCTGCAAGAAGGGCAGACTGTGGTGTCCACGGAGCTGCTTTCCAGGGTCGGGTTCTCATCTGGGCTAAGACACCACCACTCCTCCAGCTGTCACATTTAAGCAAAGGTCTATTTTGTGGTGTAAACCAGAAAGCTTTCCATTATCTTACAGAAAACTAGGTTTTATCTTTGTTACATTCATGTATATGCCCATATGTGTTTATTCACATGTAGACGTATGTGGCTGCAGGCACACAAGCGTACGCACACATCTGTTACCTATGCATAGACATTTTTGTTTTCAAACAGATAAAATGAACATAATCCCCAGCTGGAAAAAAAAGCAATGCAGACCTGTGAACTGTCAGAGGGAGAGACCTTTGGACCAGTTGAGAAAACATCCCATTTCATGCCCTTTCCTTTAATTTTATTTCATCTCCTATTAAATCTTAGTTAAGGAACCTAAAAGAACAGATTATGTTGTAAAGCTGATGCCCTCAGGATTTAAGGTACTCTGTTCCAATTGATGGCTGAGATCCACAGCCCATGTTTGTTTACTAGCTAAAAAGCCATTCAATCATGTATGTATTTCTTGGAGCAAGATACCTTCTTATTTTGGAATTTGTACAGTTTCTCACGTGAGGGCTAGTTTATGTTTCTTTGCATGTGGCTTACACAGACCTAAAATAGCAATTATGAAAGTATTTAGTTCTCTGTTTTGTGCATTAGATCGAGGAGCCTATGCTGCTGTGATCTACAGAACCAAACACAGAGAGACAACTTAAAAATCCCTCCTGGGTGCAAATATCCATTAGTTTTGATACAAGAAATTATCTCAAATTAGAAGTGATTCCATATTTCCTGAATGCCCATCTCCCTGTTTTATAGCACGGTAGGGTCAACACTTCAAATATTTTATGTTGTTGTCTGTGGAGCTTCAGTCTTCTAAGTATGAAACTGCCATCACTTAGACTTAGCTTTTTAGCTATCTCATTTCAATGTTCATATATTTCCATACGCAAACTATAAATTATAAGGTCAGGCTCTTATCCATTAAGGGTTAAATGGTGTAAGAGTCATTATGAAATAATCATGTTGGGCATTTCTAATCTGGCACACTTCCTATATAATAGCTGACCTCCTAACGGACCTGAAGCAAAACTTACCATGCTCAAATGGTTTGAATTCCTTCATCTTGCATCTTTGGTACATTCACACACTCGTCATCTGAGCTCTGGGTGAGCATAGTACCTGAGCTGGCTGATCTAAACCCTGTGGGCAGCCAAGTGGCAGGGGTAGCTCCCGGGTGCCAGCGAGGCTTTGTGAGTGGTGAACACCCCATGCATGGTGGAAGCTGTGGTGGTGACAAGAGTGGTGGTGACTACAGTGGGTTTGAGGTCTCCGATTCCTGTCCTGGCTGGAGGAAAGGAGCAAAAGGCTGTGGAGAAGGAAAGGGGAAGGCATGCATAGGCAGGGGCTGAATATCCACAGAAGACTCCTTTTAGGAGGGAACTGGCCAGAAAAGCAGAGGGAAGCTGAGACACAGGCTGTGAGCCCACATCCTGTGGGGTGCCCAGCAAGGAGAACCAAAGGGGCCAGAGGCTGGGACTGGGCATGCAGAGGTCATTGCTGGAAACCATTCAAGGACCAGGGGTGAACTCAAGTGATGCAGGGTGAGAATATGCTGCAGTTTTAGGCTGTGGGAGTCCTCTGGGTACTGCCATCTCTGGCCCTCACCCTGTGGCATCCAGGGGACAGAGCTGGGACAGGCAGCCCCCCAATTCCTATTCCCTGCAGCTGTTCCCTGCGGGAGAAGCTGTGGAGACTCACCCCAGCTCCAGGCACGGCTATCCCTCAGGGGCTCAGGGGGAGCCGGGGTCATCTGCCCCGTGTCTGCAGCAGAACTGGTGCACCGCAGGAGACCTGGGGTGGGATGGGTGACATGAGGATGGACCTTGGCTGGCATGGGGGCTCTGACCCCGCGATGTCCGAGCCCCGCGGCTGTCTGCCTGAGAGCAGCAACGGGCCGAAACCTGGCCCTCCGGCTGGGGAGAGCAGGACCCCCGCCACGCACGGACCGGGCACGGATGCTCTGGAGCGGGGAGCCCCGTAGGTGGGATGCCCGGCCCGCCCTGCACTCGGGGACGCCGCTCCCTCCTCGGGGAGACCCAGGAGCCCCGGGGGGGCCACGGGCCGGTGAGCCGGGCTTAGCCGGTGAGTCCCGGTTCCTCTCCGGCCCCCGGTTGGGTCTCGGTCCCAGGCCGCCCCTCGGGTGCCGTGAGCCCCTGGAGGCTGTGCCGTGGGCGGGTGAGCACCGCGGCCGCGACTGCGGCAGCCCCG
>VZZY01020723.1:29577-59218 GCA_013400335.1 Eurystomus gularis
CGCGCGGTACCGCCCCCTGGCGGCTGCGAGGGAGCACGGCAGGGAGACAGGCGGGGATTTGGGGTGGGAATGGGGGTACGAGCCCTGAAGAACCCTTGCCCGGGGGTTGGGGCGAGCTGGAGAACAGGCCGGACATCGGCAGACCCTCTAGGAGCGAGGAGCACTGCCGGTGGGGCTGGGTGTTCTGCTGGCCGTGGGGAAGCCCTCCAGACGTGCCCCGCGGTGATCCCCCTCTCTGTGCTCCGGTGCTGGAAACAGTGTGAGTTTTCCTGCTCGGTATTCACATCGGCTCAATTGCAGCTACTGACACCACAGACAGGGCAAGTCACAAGATCCCATGAAGAATAAATCCGCGTCGTCTGGCTTTAAATACAAAGTGGCATAAACCTGCCAAACACTGGTGCCAGTTTTGTTTTATTAATAAAACTGTTATGAGCAAAATGCCTGGCAAGGAAACATCTCCCAAATATCCCAGTCAAATACAATAACATTTAAGCTGGTGGGAGCTGGAAAACCCCAAATTTCTTTCTCCATGCCATGGAGACATATGGAATGCTCTGCACCCTGCAGGGCTGCCCCAGCCCCTAAACTCAGCGCTATGGCAGAGGTTTTCACACCTAGGAGTCATAGAGTGGTTTGGGTTGGCAGGGACCTCAAAGATAATCTAGTTCCAACCTCCCCCCGCCCCCATCTGTCATGGCAGGGACAGATCAGGTTGCTCAAGGCCCCATCCAACCTGGCCTTGAACACATCCAGAGATGGAGCATCCACAACTTCCCTGGGCAACCTGTTCCTGTATCTCACCACCCTCAGAATGTAGAACTTCTTCCTAATTTCCAATCTAAATCTCTCCTCTTCCAGTTTAAAGCCATTACCTCTTGTATCACTACAGGCCTTTGTGAAAAGTCCCTCCCCAGCTTTCTTGTAGACCCCCTTCAGATACTGGAAGGCTGCAATGAGGTCACCCCAGAGCCTTCTCCAGGTTCAACAAGCCCAGTTTGCTCAGCCTGTCTTCACAGGAGAGGTGTTCCAGCCCTCAGGCCACAAAGATGATCTTTGTGGTCCTCCTTGGGACCCTTTCCAACAGATCCATGGTCTTCTTGTGCCAGGGATTCCAGAGCTGGATGCAGTACTTCAGGTGGGGTCTCATAAGAGCAGAGGGGCAGAATCAACTCCCTTGACCTGGTGGCCACACTTAATGCAGCCCAGGACACAGTTGGCTTTCTGGGCCGTGCTGGCTCATGTTGAGCTTTTCATCAACCAGCACGCCCAAGTCTTTCTCCTCAGGGCTGCTCTCAATCCACCCCTTGCCCAGCCTGTGTTTGTGCTTGGGATTGCCCTGACCCAGGTGCAGGACCTTGCACTTGGCCTTGTTGAACTTCAGGAGGTTGGCATGGGCCCACCTCTCAAGCCTGTCAAGGTCCCTCTGGACAGCATCCCTTTCTTCCAGCATGTCGACCACACCACACAGCTCCCCAGATCTCCTGGCATTGGGTCCAGTCCAGTGTGGGCACCTGGTGCACAGGCAAACGGAAAGGGGTTTCTGCTGCCCGTTTACAGCACTGGCTCTGTCTCACCAGGTGGTTTCCCATCCATTTGGCTGTACATATGTATATTCTGCTGAACACTAGGTGCCCATGAAAATCACAGCTTGACACATCTCACATCCTCACAGGCCACTGGTACCTGAAGGTTTCATCGAGTGTAAATAGAGTTACAGGCAAAAAGTCAGCCCAAGGACGGAGGAAGGAACTCTCCCTTTGGCAAGAGGCGTTTCTTCCACTTGGTGAGCAAATGCACGGGAGTTTTCTGGCTTTTCTGCAATGACATGAGTCTCCTTCCCCAGGGGAAAAATTCTCCGGCGCAAATGCAAATGCCGCTAATGCCTCCTCCTCCTTCAGAGCTGACATTTCCCGAGCAGAGCTCTCTTCTTTGACCTCCCTCTGTAAATATTGACATTGCATTCACATGGATAATAGATTTCTGTCTGCTTTTACCGCAACAGAATGTTTCCAGTGGGACTGTTATTACTTCTTCTGGCTGGAAATGCACCTGCAGCAGCTGTGATGCTCAGCATAAAACCCCCACCAGCCCAAATCCCCTAGTCTCTTAACAGACCACTGCTGCCTCATTGCTGTGAAGCCCCACATTCATCTTCAGACAGTGGGGAAGAAATATTCTTCTGACCCTTCCTCTTCCTTGGGAAAAAAGAAAAGCCCTCAAATTTTCCCACATTCCTGTTAAATCACTTCCTCTCTATGAAGCACATGGTCCCATGGCGAGTACCCAGCCTGAAAAATTACTTGCCTGCCAAACACAACCCAGTCCCCTGAAACAACCCCTCAGTGATGCCTGAGCTTCCAAAGGAGGAATAATCTAAGGTTTTGGTTTTCCAGTAACAAGCTAGCTGTTTATAGATATTTCTCCCCAGATTGTGATCATCCTCCAGCCCCATCACCCAAGGATGAGCCCTAGCACTTGCTCTAGTGCTTTGCCCCCAGCAAAGCTTCACTGCAAAGCATCACTCTCCTCTTTGTGCTTGGTGCAATATCTCTTACCATGCCAGATAGCCTCCTTTAAAAGCTAAATGGTTTGGTGAAGCCTAAAAGGAGTTTCCTAAGCCTCTGCTTTCCTTGGTATGGACATTTTTGTGGGCTCTTGGGGGGTTGCTTGAGGCAGGGCTTCAGAGAGCCAGCACTAACCAGCGTGCAAGCACTGAGCAGTCCACCTGAAAGAGTACCCAGGTGCTGGTTTTGCACAAATACATTATTTTCCCAGTTGCCTCGACCCTCTTGCTGTCATATTCAGGCCTTTTTTCCCCTCTCTCTCCTGCTGTCTGTAACATGCTGGAGTAAGGCCAGCTGTCACCTGGCTGGCCTTGCCCTGTGATGCTAGGAGGCTACTGCTCCACTTTTTAAAGATACCTTAATATTCCCTGATGGCCAGATTATATTCTCCAAGCCTGGACCCCACAGCGTCAGCTCACTCCCCTTCACGCTACGGTTGCAAGGAAAAGGCACACCACAGAATCATAGAATGTTTTAGGTTGCAAGGGACCTTTAAAGGTCATCTAGTTCCAACCACCCCCTGCAAGGAGCAGGGACATCTTCAACGAGATCAGGTTGCTCAGAGCCTGACCTGGAAAGTTTCCAGGGATGGGGCATTGACCACCTCCCTGGGCAACCTGTGCCAGTGTCTCAACACCCTTACCATAAAAAAGTCTTCCTTATATCTAGACTACTACACTACCCTTTTTTCATTTAAAGCCATTACCCCTTGTCTTATCACAACAGGCCCTGCTAAAAAGACTGTCCCCCTCTTTATTATAAGCCACCTTTAAATATTGAAAGGCTGCAATAAGTGCTCTTCGGAGCATTCTCTGAAGGCTGAACAACTCCAAAATGTCTTTAAGAGTATCTGAAGGGGTGCCTAAATGCATTGCATTGTGACGTGGCCATTGCCTTTCACAGAGTCAAACACTCGTGAGAGGTTTGGTGTTCAATACAACACCAAACTGCATAAGCAAGGCAATTCTCCCCTGCTTTCCCTTGCTCCAAGCTTTGGCACAGAGCCGGCGTGATGGGGTGTGCCAGGAGCATCCTTCCCGTGTTGCCAGCTCTGGCTCCACACAGAGGAATAATCATCCCCTTTTTTAAAGACATCTGCCATGCACTGAGCAGCAAAAATATGGAAAGCTGGAATTTCCTTCATTGTGAGAAGCGGGCAGCATTTTTTGGGCCAAATCTAAAGTTTCTCACTTACAATTTTGCATATGAATGGGAATTCAGGCATGGTCCCTGTCGGGACTGTCATTATATGCATTAACAGACAGACAGCTGGGCTTTAGAAAATGGGGAAAGCAGAAAGAAAATAGATGTTTATTCTGTACTTAGGCAAATTCACAGGAGGGGAATCATCTCCCATTCTTGTCGCAGCAAACACTCTGCTTTCTATAGGCTCTGAATGCATTCACTCATCAAGGCACGATGAGTAGCTGCTTATTAGCACAAGTTCAGCTCCCTTTCTGCATCACTCAGATATACACACAAATAGAAGTCCGCAGCATGGCAGACCTGAAAAGATTATTTTGCTTTTCCTTTATTCAGGGGAAGTTCAAGATTACATTTCTAGAGCTTTAACTTTGATTTGATAAAGATTCTTGTATAAATATATATTTTTAATGTTATATTTTTCTTTTTTATATCTATATATATACATATATTATTAATCTCATATATTTTTACAACCCTCCTCTATGCCATCACTTGTCAAAGCTGGGCAGGTTGCGGTGCCCTATGGTAAACCTTCCTGGCGAATATAAAAGGGCTTTGCCAAGGGTCAACTTCAAATGAAGCTAAAATCAAATGAAATCACAGGGCTAGGAGAACCAAAAAAAACCCAACCCTTTTCTATTCAACTCCTGATTTATCAGTGCCTACAAACTCAGAGCTTCATCCATTTCTGCAGTGTAAAAAATAACCTGAAGCACAGCTACTGTCCTTTTCATCTTTCTTTTAGAAAATAAGACACCTCCGCTCCTTGAATAGGCAAATAATATAATCAAAAAAAGAGCTTACACTGGGATAACTGTCCCCTGTCATCTCTGGGGACCAGATGCCTGTACACCACTATTGCTGATGGAGGTGTTTCAGCTCGCTGCTTGGCTTCCTGGTGGTATTTTTCTCCAAGAAAATGAGTCTTTGCGTTTCTTGCCTGTTTTTTTTTGGCTGGAGAGGAGCCTGGTTTTAAAGTGGACCATGCCACATTGCATAGCCTCCTGCTACAGCACCCTGGCCACAAGAGAAGGCCCACAACTTGGTCCTTCCCTTGCCAAAACCCAGCTTACTTAGGCTTTCCAAATTTACAGGAATGGAGGGGTCACTGGGATGATTAGCTGAGTGTTTTAGTATTATTTTTACACCCAAATCTGCTTCAAGCCATCAGCTCTATGTCTTTTTTTTCCCCTTTCAGTGGTCCTGAGGCATGCACATCCACAACCAGCAACTTGTGAAACCCCAGGGCCCTTAAATCTCCACCCTGGTGGCAATACCCACAAAGGCACCTGCAATAAGCTGATTTTTTTAAGGGTAAGGTCTGGCTTCAGGCAACTAGGATGCCATGCCAAGTGGACTCACAGTATCCCTGGGTGGTACCAGGTGGCTCAGCCACTCATTACAGGGATGCTACCATCGCTGGAGAAGCCAGGCTGCTTATCAGCTGCTTATCAGCTACAGCCATGAGGATCACCAGAGCATGGATGATGAACTAGGAGGAGGCAGGGCTCTTTTCTGCCCCCATATCCACTGAAGCTGAAGTCCAGATCTGAATGCACTTTCTTGCCATAATTTATTTCTCCATTACATGTCTGACCTGGTCCCCGGCTTTGCAGCTATCTCTGTCAGCCTTTTGCCCCTCTGATTATGCTAACAGCAGCACCTGAATGCTAATTGCCTTCCCCGATGAAGAAATCATCCTATGTCAGGGCGTTAGGGAGGAACCGATAGTGCATGAAGGCATTGATGCTGGCTGGAGCCTCCCCTGGGATGCAAAGCACAGGGGCCAAGGGTTCTATGTCTCTCTGGCTGCTACATAAAATGGAAGGGCAGTGCAATGACCCACAGCCCTTAGTTAGGGCTGAGAGAAGGATGAAGTTATTGCAGGGCTGATATCTGTGCCCTGAAGCAACTATTCACATTGGTTTGGGAAGCTGCACCCCCAGCACTGTGCTCCCAAGAGGCATCACACCTTTGTTTCTGCCAGAGCCACCAGCTTTTCCCCACACAAAAGATATTTTATTTTTATTTTATTATTTTTTTTTCTGCTGGAATAGGTGTAGTTGGTCCTACCAAATACCTGTGATTTTGGCTGTGCAGCCCTGTTCTCCAAACCCTAAAGGCACCACTCATGCTTCCCTCTCCCCTTGCTGGAGAGGGAGGACCCACCTGGGCATGTTCAGAGCCTAAAATCACCCCAAACCAGATTTTAGCAGGTGCCAAGTGAGCCAGTTTCTATGTGCAGGGCTCAGTGTGTACCCAACTGCTCACAAACCCAGGCTGTGAAAGCCTGGTTTTCCACCAAAAAACACTAAAACGCCCCAAAAGGGCCACTGCTTCCAAGCCAATGAAATGTATTCCTTCCCCATGTGGGCACTGGGGACTGACCTTTAGGTCTGTGACCCCAAAAGCTGTGGCCATGCCAGGATGAAACCCATGCCTGTGGCTCCCCTCCACCTAATTTCTCTTAATTTCTTGCCAAACGCATGGTCCTGGCCACTTTGCCCATTCAGTCCGCTCTTCCCCGCTTCAGCAGCTGGTGGCTGCCCAGCGAGATGGATCTTGGTGGGATTTTACCACTAGTGAGACCACCAGTCCCTTCTGCGGCTGCCCCAGCATTACCTCCCTCCTCTCCCTCCCAGCCATCTCCTCAGGGTCGTTAATTCATCATGGGGCAGGATCATTAACTGAGGCCAAATCCTCCAGGTGCCAAACTGTGATGATCCCCATTTATCCTCCCTGCCTGACCCAAACCTGCCTCTTTTCAGTCCAATCCAGTCTGACTCCTGGGCTATTTGCTGTCATTGACCATTTATCAGTTATGCCCTAATCCTTGTCTTAATTAACTATTTATCACCTGGTGCTTCTGCATGTGCGTGCATACATATCCATCCACCCGTCCATACACATGCCCAGCGTTCCTGTGCTCCTACAAGTCTCATGGAAAGGGACTGCAGGAGCACCACATTGCTGGCATTTTTCCCACCGGATGGGAGAGGTTGCTCCCTATCTTCTTTTTAAAATGAATATATCATTTCCCTATCTTCTTCTTATTTTTTTTTTTTTTTTCAGTGAAATGTCATTTTCACCCTGAATGCCCTTTTGCTCAGCAGCACCACACACTGTATTTCTTGAGGAGTAAATGATTAAACTTTGGAGCCCGGAGTTTCGTGTTTAAATGTCAAGCTTGAAACACAGCGGCTCAGAAGAGAAATCAATAGGATTTCAATTTTCTTGTAATAAATATGGCCTTTATTGGGAGCAAACCAAGAAAATGGCTGGCAGCCTATCTCACAGTTTTGCTGCTTTTTTTCAGCTTGGAAGGTTTTTTATTTTGGTTTCATAGTTAAAAAAATAAGCTTTAAGAGAAATAAGTCATTTTCATCAGCATTAACATGTCCAGCAGCTGCTTCTATGGAGCTCAAAGAGTTTTGTTGTCAAAAAAACCCCAATTAGATCTGCTAATAGGTTATCAAAGCAGCACGTCAGTGTAAGAAAGCATCTTCTTTCTGTTATTATACCTTATTTGCTGAATATTACTAATAGCTGATGCTACAAATAGCTGAGCTGACCCCAGCTGGAGGTGAGGAATTGATGCAGTAAGAAAACCACCTATGTGGGCACCTTGTTCTCCTCCACAGCTGGCTCATAGACCTTTCTGGGAGGAAAATAATCAGCCATGCCTTAATGGGTTATCAAATGTCACTGTAATGCAGGGGTCTTCAGCCACCAAAAACCAGTGGGTCCCAAAGGACTTGCCCCAAACGCTCCATATGGAAGTCTTGTTAGGGAGGCAATGGGTAACTTCAGTAAGCATGAACACCTCCTCCCCAGGTTCTCCAAGGCTTTTCCCCCAGAGACCCTGTGGCATGCAATAACCACAAGCACACTCTTGTTTGCTCTCAGGGGTGCAAAATAAGCCAAGCCATGCTGCTCTGGCTCCTGTTTGCTACTCGATCTGGGCCTGGGATTGCTTTCTTGTTACCTATCTTGATGTACATAAGGTTTGAGCTCTGTTATTAAAAATGCACACTTGGAAGCACATGCACCTGCTGAGGGGACTGCCATGGGGAATGTCACCCTTGCAGCACTTCTCTCTGCATCCCTGCATTGAGTTTTCCAGCGTAGCCCTTTTTTCTTTGTCTCACCGCGTTTTGAGCTGTTTCTGCAATGTCTTGATGTCAGTTCACTTTCTGCACCGACCTGGCCACCAGTGCAGCAGTTTGTCCTAGCATCTTCCTAAGTCCCATATTGCATCTGAGACATTGTGGATGAGGCAGTTTCTCCACTCCCATCCATCTTACCAAGCAGGTACAACGTGTGTCCTCCAGTCCTTGTGGTCCAGCTCCCTCCTTGTGTCGGCAAAGATGAATCGCCCCTGGATCAGGCCGTGCTGTTTCGGCTGCTTCTGAATGCACTTGAGGGTGACTTTCAACAGGCCCTGTTGACTTGAATAAATCTCATTCTTTCATCTCTTCTGCTCGGTCCCTTTTTTGTGGAAGTATCCGGTCACAGTTTATGCATTGCATGCTATTTATGCAGTTCAGCCCATGAAAAATACATGAAGAATCCCTCACTCTTTCTCCCCACGGCTTCATAAATCTTGCATCGCTTCTGCACGGCAGCTCAGCTTCACAGGGTGATGAGGAGCAGTCTCCCTGCTGCTCCTGCCCTGGAGCCACAGCATCCTCCAAGGATGCTGGCACTACAGGCTCAAACCCTGCTGGGATGGCAGAAGAAAAGGGGGTTCAGAGCCCCCTGAGTCCTGTTTTTAGGTTATTGGATAGGAAAAATAAGACAGAAGTGCTGTTTCGTTGCCCTGCAATGTCGCCAGCACTGGGGTCATCTTGTTTTGCTGTTTGTTTTGGGTTTACTGAGAATAAGAGTGATGTAGGGAATAATATTACCCTGTTCACAGCTTGTTAAGCATCCTCAAGAGTTCTCATTCACAACTGGAGATGTAGCTGTGCATTTATTGCAGAGACTGGCCAGACACTGTGCAGAAGAACCACCCAAAAAGTAAGTCAGGTACATGCTTAAGGACCTGTTTTGAAGGTTAAAACCTTACCTTTCTGAGCAGATAAATTTATTAGTTGGTGGCCACAGAGCGCAAGGGCCTCTTCTCTGAGCCCTGTAGTGGAAAATAATAAGTAAACCCTGATTTGAGGTTTGTGTAAGGGCTGGTCCCAAATGAAGGTGGGCACAAAGACTCAAGGAAATTGTCTAATTCCTTAGCTCTCACTTGAAACAGAGTGTTATGGAAGGAGTTTGCAGCCAGCTCTCATTTTTACTGGTAGCAGCAGCAAGTTTTGTCCATTTGCATCCTTATTTCCTTCTCCCTCCCGCTCATGTTGACTGAAGACCAGGGAGAGGAGGCAGCTGCTCTCATGAATGTGTCTTCATGAGGGCACCATCCCTGTTTTTATGGCAGCTGAAATCAGGGAGACCTTGTTAAAGACCCTTAATCCTCAAGGTTTTTGCCTGCCTTCAGTTTATTTGCACTGAAGCTGCTTGTGAACCAGAGTGGTGAACCTTCCGATTTTCCCCATGAATCCAGCATTGGCTGTCCAGTGCCTCCCCATCCCCTGCAAAGCTATTTTGCTTTCAATTTCTTTAAATAAGTTTCCATATATTTGTGTTTTCCCCTTAGCAGGCTTTCTGCCTCCATGAAGCTATCAAGGATGCTGCCTACATGGGGTGAGTTAATATTGTTTTTTCCCCTGTCCCCAGAGCCCCTCTGATCCCTCCCAACATCTGTTGCTGTCATGGTCCAGCAGCAGACAACCCCAGGCTGAATAAGGAAACACTGCATGGCAACTGGCACATCAGTCCAGAGAGATTTTCACATATTCAGAGAATGGTTTGGGTTGGAAGGGGCCTCAAAGATCATCAAGGTCCAACTCCCCTGCTATAGCAGAGACAACTCCCACTAGACCAGGTTACTCAAGGCCCCATCCAACCTGGCCTTGAACACCTCCAGGGATGGAGGATCCACCACTCCCCTAGGACTTTATCCA
Organism: Eurystomus gularis; assembly: GCA_013400335.1. NCBI lineage: Eukaryota > Metazoa > Chordata > Aves > Coraciiformes > Coraciidae > Eurystomus > Eurystomus gularis. The sequence continues at coordinate 39,368 of VZZY01020723.1, forward strand.
AGTTGCTGACAACCTCAGTTTGCTAACCCAATTGACCTAGTGCTCCTTTTGATATACAAAGCAGCGTTCCTCCACTGTCCCAGCCTACCATGTCCTTCCTCGCCAAGGTATGAGAGTACCACCCATCATCTGCCACAGCTTCTCGTGATGTTGGGAGAACCAGCATCCTTATCTCTCCCCTTTGTCCTACAGCAGTGGTCATCTTGCAGGAACCAGACGCTGGCTTCCCACCACTGCCTCTGTTAGACCTTTCCCAGGCTGATCTTTTCCCCCTTGCTCCTCAGTCTTTCCCACCCATGGCTTTTCTCAGCTCACTTTAAGGCTGGCCTGTGCTCCTTTGCAGTATGAGGTTGGGGATGTGATGGTGGGTGCTCTGGCTGGCCACAGGTCTGCTGGAGTCCCCCTCAAAACAATAAAGCAGAGAAAATCAGTTCCTGGTGGGGAAAAAAAAAAAAGAGAAAAATCACAAAAATTTGGTATCTCTAAGGGCCTGGAGAATGGTGTGACCAGAGACTGCTCTGGGGCTTGGTCATATGCCCCACAAACCAGACTAAAAAGCGCATTTCCTCCCCTCCAAATAAAAACAGAGGAAAGGGGGAACAGCTTGTAACAAGGTAGGATGCCATCACATGGGCTCTACATGTCTCCCTTGTCCCAGAGGCCCCTTTCTCCTCCAGGAGCACAAGATTAGCACCAAGTCTGCATTTAGGAGAGAAAAAATAGAGATAATTTATTTATTTTCCAAGTGGAAAATCCTGATGCTTCATGAAAAGCCAAGGGGGTACACATGAGTGTGATCCACAACTGGATGTCACTGTTAGTCAAAGGTTTTTATTTTTATGAAAAAATAGAAAATTTAATATCTTACACTACAAAAAAAAACCAAACAAAAACCATGTACACAAATGAAATGCACAGAGAGCATCCAAGGAGGTGGGGGAGAAGGGGAGGAATAAATACAGCAATGCTACTGTCCTCTATGAGTTCAAACACCGATGCGAGGAGCTGAGATGGATGCTGTGGCTCTGGCAGTGCTGGATGCACCAGCTCCCACCCTACCTGCCCTAAGCAATTACAATAAAGGACTGGAAACTAAGCGTTACTCCTAAGACTGCTACTGATGTATCTTACATATGCCTTAACAACTAATTTCAAGACCACAGCAGTCCAAGGAGTCATAATTTCTTGACCACTGGGACATTCTACATTATATTCAACACTGAATAGACAAAAAAAAAATTTACCTTCATTTTTTTGTTCTTGCCATTAACATACAGAAGGAATATACTGGTTTTTTGCTTGTTTGTTTGTTTTAAATCAGCCTTCCCTTTTTATGATCAGGTAATTTTTCAAAATGGTAGCTATACAATGAAGGGGGCTTAGTCTACTCTAGCTATGCCTGGGAACATTTCCATCTCCCGAAATGAAAAACTGTATCAAAAAGAGCCTCTTCACCTCCCAGATCCTTTGAAATACCTTCCTCACAATTATCAGCAAATGTACTGGTAAAAAAGTATTCATTGGACCGGCTGCAGCAGTAGTGAGCTGGAAAAGCAGAGTGCTTGGACTTACCATAGGCAGGAAATCCACCCGCAGCCCTTACAAAGAGCATAATCAGTAAAATATTACTGTCATCTCATTCTGCTGCACCACAATATGTATGATCATGCCCAAAATGCAGAATACTTGCAGTTCTTGGATGGGAACCAAAAACCTCTGTTGTCTCTGGACAAAAACTTTCTATGTCTCTTGTGGACATAGAAGCTGTAACTTTTGGACTCTACTCATTAAAACACCATTTTACTTATTTTTAGCTCTGAGACAAAGCCTATTATACAGAGATCTGTAGCAAGAACAGCTCTTGAAATAAATAGAAAATGTTATTTATTTATTTATTGGAGGAATCGAGCAGAGGTGCCCTATATACAAACACAGACTGGCTTAAGAACAGTTTACTACTTCATCATTTTGGAGGTTACTCCAGCATCTGGTATCCATCCCAGCCTTACCATATACACCTTTAAAACCCCACAAACAGTGAAAAGGGTTTTTTGCTGTTAAAAGTTCATGAAAAAAAGACCAAACCCAACTCCTTCTGCAGAGGGGACAGATAAGGAACAAGCAGAGATGATGGGCAGAAAGTGCTGTGTATTTGCTAATAGCATCTCTTCTGATGTGGTCGACAGATGTGGGAACCAAATGATTCCTCCTGACAGAACAAGTTTTTTGTCTTCCTATAGGTTATTTTCCCAAGTGTTGTAAGCAGGGAGGCACAAGTAATCCCAAGACTATTCTGCTGACAGCTCTAATAATCTTCTTTATTGTATGAGAAATCTCTTTTATGCACCAAAATTGTTATGTCTTGATTCCACCCCCTTGCCTTTTGTGGTCCGGTGACTCCCAAATGAAACAACAGGATGAGAATTCACACCATCAAGCTTTGTCAGACCTCACCGCGGCTCTTCTCCCTCCTATTTCTCCTGATGCTCAAGGAGCTTGGTAGCAGCTTGCAGAGGAGGAGGTGGCCATTTTAGAACAGGCAAATATTGCCTGCAGAAGCCCTGCTGAAAGTAAGCAAGCTCCACCGCTAAGAAAAGAAACCACTCGACCATCTCCTCTTAAACCTTTCCCTTTTCTTTAGAAACCATTCTTTGTATCAAATCCCATCCTTGGGGGAGAAGGAAGAAAAACCTTTGAAACAACTGAAGGTGGCATTCTGCAAGATGTGAAGGACACACTTTTGGCACTGGATGAGCTCCTTGGGCTCAGCTCTGCAGCGAGTCAGTATGTTGATGTTATTGCCAAGAAAGGATGCTACAAGATGCTACTCAGTCTTTAAGGAAGCAATGTATCTACAAAACCAGCAAACACTTTCCATCCGCTGAGCCAGTTTTAAATCCTTCTATTTACCAAAGCCTTCACAAAGAGAAGGCCAACCTATGAATACCAAATTAACTGCCCTGGTTAATGCTACCTACAACAAAAGGAGGATAGCCTCAAACTGTTTCTTAGCGGGATTCCCAGGTGATTGAGTGGCCCTCAGGCCCTTCTGAAAACAGAAGCTATGAGAGTTAATAGACATGTTGAACCCCAGCCTACAACCAAGTGCTGACTTGAGCTCTACCAGATGGATGGGACATTCTCGCCCACAGGATGCCACCACTGTGACCACATTGAGCTGTTTTACTCTTCCCTCCTCTCTGTCCTCTACCATAAAGCAGCCAGGTCCATACCCAAACTGAAAATTCCCAGAGAGACATCCTGGGGCAGCACAGTTCCCAAAATAATCCCACCACCACCACTCTGGGGGAAATACTGCAAAATCTCCATGCTGGATGACCACGGGCTCAGCTCCACACTACATCTCAAGACTTAATCTCCGTAATGAGACAAGGAACAGCAAAACCCCTTCCTTCCCACTAAACCCGCCTCATGATTTCTCTCCTGGGCCCCAAGGGACAGGGGTACAGGCTGCACTGGGTGATGGCTACCAGGCTGGAATGCCAGTGCAGAGGCAATCCCATGCTATCTTTGAGCAGGACTCATACACACGAAAACCAATGCCACATTGTTGCTGGAGGCCACCAAGAATCAGGTGGTTTACTTTTCTTCTTCTGGAAGTCCCCAGCCCAAGGTGGAAGGGAAGAGGTGGCAACATCTTTTACTTCAGCAGACTCCTTCTACCTCATACATATAATCAAAACTCCTGAAGTATTTATATGTTGCTCAAACCAAACAGCAGCAAAAATACAAAGCATAACAGTAACAGAAAAGGGAGAAAAAACAAAGAGAAAGAGGAGGGAAAAAAAAGAACAAACCAAGGAAAGAGCCCAAATCTTGTACCTGATGTATAGCAAACTGTACAGTATATACATCTTCATCTTATATTATCCTCCCAGAAAAGCAAACAAAAAGAACTTGGTAACGGAGGGAGGAAAAAAAAATATACACCCTGTATTGTTTTATATTTGCCATGGAGCAAGCAACATGTTTATATACTAGTCTCTATAACTTAATGCTGTGTAACAGCATTTTTTTTTCTTTTCTTTAAATTTACAAAACAAAATATCTATTGAGAAATAATCTAATCATATTGCTCTTCAATACACTTCTGTAGACAAGTAAGACTCGAAGTTAAACTTCAGTAAACCGCAGCTTTTGGGAGCCCATGAATGGCTACAAAACTCCCCCGCTCAAGTCAGTCCTTGGAAGTATTACCATGTGCTGCTGCAATTCAGTATATAAAGGTGCTATATATATATATATATCTATATATATATCTCCCATGTACAGACAACTTGTGGTGGGAAGGCTTGTTGTTGTCGTTGCTGAAGCTTAAGAGACGGGTTAACCTCACGTACAGCAGATTCATTTCCATGTTCCATGCATCTTACATTTACTTCATGAAAATGAGGACACAAATGGGAAGAAAAGGAAAACTTTATAATCAAACACTGCTTTAGAAACACTGTGGCAGAGGCCAACGTCCTTCAGTTATAGAAACCACTGAATTTCCCTTTTTATATTTTCTTTTTCTTTTTTTAGTCAAAATAAATCTCAGGGCTAGTGTACAAAGTGCAGGACCGACCCACTTGAGGAAGTGACTTTAAAACAGAGTTACAACGGCACCATCCCATTCACCAACTGGACCTTCATCTCCTGAAGGCTGTTCATTATCTTCTTCTGGTGACCAACAAGTGTCACTCCCAGCCGCCTCAAATCCCTGTGGGAGAAAGCAGACGTTGGTTCCAGGGACCGCTCAGGCACACGCCGCCGCGCACACCACGCGCCGCACGCGCCGATGCTGCTGCCAGTCCCTACCGCTTACCACTGGCAGCTCCCAAAGCCATGTTTGGTTGGCAAGTTTAATTTTCCTCTTTCTTAGAATTTTTTTAAGGGCTGACAGCATCTTGGATAAGTGACATAACTTGATCGAGATTACCTCGCTGGCCAAGAAGAAAAGCCGGACAGCAAAGTGTCAGCATCACCTGTGGCTAAGGAATCTGCCAGGCATGAAAAGTCCTATTGCCAAGAGAAAAGCCATGTAAGAGCCTGCGTTGCAGGTTGCAGTTTCCTCTTCTCCTGGGAGAGGCTGGTATTTGATCTTGGATACAAGCAGTGAGGAGTGAGGTCAATCCACTCTTCCTTCCTCTTTGAACTAGGCAAAGCTAAAGATACAAAAAACTGCAAAGCTAGAGCTAGCTCCTACAGAGAACTGAACAGCAAAAGTCTCAAGCATAGCCACCACCCCAATGACTCCCTAAAGTCAACAGGAACTGGCAAAGCAGCTGCCCTCTGGGCCTTTGCAAATCTTCCCGTAAAACCATGTTTCATATTTTTTGAGGGAGGTGAGTTGTACCAGCCAAAGGCATTTGTGTTGAGTTTGTTTATTGAGCTGCCATTACAGAAAAGGTGTAAAATAAGGTAGTTTATGTGAAATTCAGGATTAGGACGAAAGATTGTTTTCTCAGAAGCTCAGCTGTTTAAAATTTAGGTGTATAGATAAAGGTAGTCACTAAGGTTCATGCTGATGACATGAAAGAAGCATCTCCAGGGGACAATTTATCCCACCCAAAGACAGGAGTGGGACAAGCTGTTCTTTTGAGAGTACAGCAGAACTTTGGGTGATCAGATTCAATGACACTTTTAAAGCCAGATAAGGCCATGGGTTATGGCAGAGCATAATTGCAGAGAGTTCATTCTAGGGGAAGAAGTGTTAACAAAGAAATTGTAGGAATAAAAGCTTGGAAGAAACATCAAGGCATGTGCATTATGTTTCCAACAAAAGACATGGAGACTGTTAAAGAAGCAGTTTGACTTGGAGATGTGGAGTTTTATCTGCAGACTTCCACTAGAGAACTATTAGCCCCTCACTTTCTCCATCACAGCCTCCAGGCTGGATTGAATAAAGGATGTTTTCAAAGTAGGGCTCTATGGTCTTGCCAATACCCATGTGAATTCCAGAGCTGATGACACCCTGCATGCAAGTCTTTTAGGCGGAAGCTCTGCATCGAAAACCAGCGGGATGTGACCTCCTTGAGCACATGGGTGCTTTAGAAACCACAATGGTGAGGTTGGCATGTGCAAGGGCTAGGGATTGCCAGCCACACCTGGGAGTCCAGACATCTTCTGAGACCTATTGCAAGCCTGGCCTACAGCTCACAGCACGGCTGCATGCTGGACTGAGGGTCAACACACACAGTGATCATTAAAACACTTTGACGTAACATTGTGTGAGCTGCCCATGGAGGTGTATCTCTCTCAGCAGCTTCATTTTCTGGACAGAGACTCCTGTGCAAATACGACCAACCATCCATGTCCAAAAATTACATGGATGAACACTGCTTTGAACAAAAAGCAATCCTGAGTGAAGGTTGATACATTAACACATAAGCTGATTGAAGCCAAAAGCTAGATCTGTTGTTCTCCAAGGCTCATCACGCTTTCAGCTTTTTGATTTGGAAAATACCAGATTTTCTGCTCCAGGCTAAACATTTCATTTCATTGTCGTACCCTTTTTCGGCAATACATCTCACCAATGCAGAGAGGAAACACGACATAAGGGGCACAGAGGAAGGGAGGTCAATGAGACACATCAGCAACACTCCTTACCTGGCAGAGAAAAGGCTGCAGCATCTGCAAAAAGTGTCTACCTTCTCAGGGGGACATGCTTTCATTTCTGCCTCCACTGACTTGTGAAACTAGTTCAGCAACCCATGTTAATAATGACGGAAAATGTAGTAATGCTATTGTTACATGCAATTTATTTTATGTACACAGCACAGCTGGAAGTTCACACCAAAGATAAAAAAAAAACCAAATCAACCCAGGATAGGACCTGATTTTTTAAAAGAGCCAACATCCATCTTCCCCCTGCTGAGTGCTGCTCTGCTGGCAGTTTTTGAAAATTCAGCTTTTTTTTTCCCCAGGTATCTAAAGTGCAAGCTGACTTCTTTTGAAAATCCAGCACCTATTTCACAGATATATCATGTCTGATACTCTTGCATGTTATACTGAAAAAAATAGCCTGAAACTGTGAGAAAGGCATGTATGTCTTGGCATTTTACACACAGCTCCATCAGTCTAATAAAAAAACTCCTACTCACTACACAGCTTTTTTTTTTCTTCTTATAGTATCCCTTTAACTCAATATCCTTGAGAAGCGTCTCATTGATTTACAAGAGGGAAAGAATAAAAAGGAGTTTCTGGTTTCAATCCATTAGCTGCTCACCAGGGGATCCAGTCTATTTTTTTTTGAATACCAAATCCTCTCGAATGTGGAGCCACCAGCCAAGAGTGTGGGGACTCCTGAGAGAGGGGAGGAAAAAAAGGTACTGTGGGGTCTTTCACCTCCACAGACAGACCAGAAGACAACAGCTCCCGAGTCAGATGCTCACCCAGTATAAAAGCAGCAGCTTTATTCCAAAGCCACCCTGCACCTTGCAAAGCCAGCAACAAAACTTACCAAAAACCACATAGAGAACACAGGAGCTTTAATTCCCAATTTTCAAGTGTGACTTACAGCACATTGCATGCTCCTGTGCGTCCAGCGCTGAAGGACTTAAAGCAGCTAAGGCAGAAGCAAATTTTAAACAAAATCAAGTGCCCAAACCAGCTGGTTTAGGCACCAAATACCAACTTCTGAGCTAAAGGGCTGCAAAACAACTGTTCTCAAGCTGCAGCCCAGAGTTGCCTGGCTCACGTTATTGCAGCCAACTGGTAATTTCATTGGGCTCAGCTCTGCAGAGGATATGTGTGTGGGTATCTACTGGGGATTTGCAATAGAAATTGCAAAGGGAAAAAGTTAGAAATTTGCAATTTCCTGAAAGAAAAGGCACAACTAAGACCTGGGGCCAAACAACAATTCACGACCAGGATCCAGGCTGCACCCTGCTGCACAAGTGGCCTGACCCCCAGTGTCAGGTTTTGTGCGTGCCACCACAGCTGTAGCACAGGCAACCTCCGAGGCCATGGAGATATGGGCACCTGTGTGCTGTGGGCTCTCCCTGCTTCAGAATCCTTGACCCCCCAGCAATAAGACAACTTTTATTCTTGTTTTAGGGAGAAGTCTCCCCTTTTAACTTCTCTTTCATTCATATAGGGCTGAGAATGGAAACAGGCAGAAATTTTAATCACTTGCCAACACATTACTAAGAGGCTGACCTAAATTGGCCAAAAAGCCAAGGAAGTAAAGGGGAAAATGTGTCGGCTCCTCCAAACCAGCCTGTATACAGCTACATGCATGCTGCTCTCTTACCACTGCCTTGCATGAAAGCCCAGCTGCAACGTGCCAGTGACAACATGGGATCCCCTTCCCTGCGATATCCTCCATTTGCAAGGCTTGAATTCACGGTCTCCACATTGTAAGAAATATATTTAAAACATTTTATTTACAAACAGAACTACTTACACACCATGGACCAATTTGTCAAACACAGTGCAGACTAGGACTGGATTGCCACATAAAATACAACTTCCCTCACCAGCTGGTTAGTCATGCAAGCAAAAGAGCCAGGTTCCTGAAAGATCTCCATGGCCGGTAGCCATCAAGCTACCACAGATATTTTATATTTCATCTCCCATCCAGGTCAGATTTCACCACTTGTCTTCACATGGTGTAACTCTACAAGTGCCTGTGCAGACTGGGACTGCTCATGGAGTTAGTTTAGTTGTCAGTTAGAATAAGAGGAAAGAAGAAGAACCTCAAAGACCTTCAGAACACGCTAAAGAGAGGAATCCACTTGCTAGGGACTTTTGCATGAAACGAGGACTTAAAAAAATTTTAAGAGTTCATCTGCTCATATTCATTATTCCTGTCCTACCTCACTATGAGATGAGAATTTGTTTGTTCAGAAGCAGACACAGTATCACAATCTCAGGACTGAGATTTCAGGTCAAGAATAAGCATCTAGAGCAGGTGAACTCTTAAATGCTCTTCATCAAGTATGACTTTTAATAATTTATTTTATTTTATTTTAAAAGAAAAAATATACAATGCAAAGCAACACAGCACATATTATTACAAATATTCAGAGCTCTTCATCTAATAACAAACATCAGAGTGTCCTGAGATTCAGTGAGTACAGATCTTTCGAAAGGTGGAAGTATGTAGTCCACATGGTTAGTAATTGGTCCAGTCAAGGGTCAGACTGAAACTCATGTCATGGATCTATCTATTCTTGGGTATTGTCCTGGTAAAGTTATTCTTGCAGTGGATTGAAAGAGCTCCAGACACACTCAAAGTCACTAGGTGGTCCACAAGTTTAAAGAGCAGGCCTGGTCCACTGGAAAAGTTGCCTTCAAGTCTGATATCCAGTTGGAAAGAGGGGGTGGAGAGTGAGGCTCCACTTTTCACAAGGTGATTCATCCCTTTGCAAGAATTAGAGCTAAATGTAGAAATCACTCTTTGTTGGAACACATACATTTTCAGGTCTTTGCTTAAGCAGGCAGAGCTCAGGACTTGGGGTGATACTCACCAGTTTTAGCTTTTTAATATTTTCCTTTTGGAAATTTGTCACTAATACTACTCTTTTCTGGAATAAATGCCTCAAGTCATTAGTTTGAAAGAAGCAGGGAAGTAACTGGGATTTTGCTTTGCATGCTGGGGGGAGGAGGTGGGGGGAGATTTTTTTTTTTAAAAAAAAGCTGAACATCTACCATCTCAACCAGGTCCTGTAAAGAGGCCACAAGTTGGGTGCCCACAGTCACCTGTCCCATCAGCCATAGGGCCAACCCCTCCTACAGCACTAGCAATTTTTTTCAGTACCTTTGAGGAATTCTTTTCTTTTTTCTTTTTTTTTTTTTTCTCCTGCCTTTTCTGGAAAAGATTACCCAGTTCTCCTTTCTCCATTTGATTTCCACATTCATCTCCTACACAGTTTGAATTTGGGGAAGATAATTTTTGATGGTATTTGAAGGCAACCTCTTAAATTGTAAAGAATGTTTTACTGATGTCATTTGGGGAAAGCAAGCTACTTTCAGATATTCAGATCATCTTTTCCCCTGATCCCCCCAAGTCCCAGCTCTGGAATGTACTGAACAGTTGCCTCTATTAAAAATGACAAGGAACATTTAACCTGAATTCTCCTTTGCAGTGTATAAAATGTTTTGTTATGCCCTTTTATGAGGAGAAAAAAAATGAAAACCTCCAGAAAACCAAAACCCCCAATATATTAACCTTTAAAGAACTTTGCTTGTTCTGCTGTTTATTTTCTAGAGAACCCATGAGAGTCTCGGCTGAGACTACCCAGGAACCATTTATCTCCCTTACTTTGTTGATTTTAAGGGCAATCTGCCAGTTTATATCAGCCTGAGCATGTGGATCAGGTCTTCAACACAGGACACCTTTCCTTTTAAGCCATCACAATGGCTTCTCTTCTTTTTAACAGCTGAGAATATGGTCTTTTGTCTTCTTTTACTGTATCCAAGAGGGATGAGAGAAATCTTGATTTGGATGGTTGGTTGGCTTTTTAATGAACCTTTCACAGTTCTCCCAAAAATAAAGCCAAATAGGGTCAAGCTTTCTTGTTAAGCCACCACTGCCATGCAAAGGTGCATGGTCTGAGCTGTTCAGGAACCAAGCTTGACTCATGCAAGCATCTCTGTCCAAGGCAGCTAGGGAGGAATTTATTTACTGGCATGGATAACTAATTAGTTGGAGTTAGTTTCAACTGAACTGTAAGATAGATTTATGAAATGTCTTCTTTCAGCTTAAAAATAACACAAAATAAAACTCAGAATCTTCTCCCAGGCATCAGCTCCTCTGCACTGGTGTAAACTTGAAAGAAAGCTGAAGCTGAGCAGCTCAGACATGTTGTCTCCACTGATGCCAGTAAAGGACCAGAGTAGGATGATATTTGTGCTATAAAGAACATACTGAGACCTAGTGGAGAAGGCCTTAGAGGCAGTTTGCAGCTAGTGAGGTTCAGAGCATCTCTGGCTGCTATAATCTTATTTAAAGATTTTTAAACCGACTTGCCTTTCTGGCTAGAACTGTAGAGATAATGGATTTCTTGGTTCACTGCCAATTGGAAAAATCATTTTGAAATACTTTTTGAGTAGCCTGGAAAGATTTTGGGGGATACTTTTGAAATTTCTGGAATATCGAAGAGTAAATATAAGGAAGTGTTTAGATTTCTAAGGAGATAATTTCACAACCTGAAGTGTTACACTCAAGAAAATGGGAGGTTAGGAATAGTTTTGTCAGCTGGATGGGATGCTAAGACTGCGTCAGCATGGAGATATGCTAAGACTGTTTAAAGCCACATGAGTAAGTTAATTTCTAATTTACTGTCAAAAAAGGCCATTCATTTGGGTTCAAACTCAACATTTTCTCTGATCCAAACCAAAGCACTTCACTTTTGAGCACTTTGCATAAAATTCTAAAGAAGAACAAACTGGAAGCTTTTGTGAAACCTACTTCTCTTCTTTGATATGATTAATTCGGCCAAACAGCAACAAGTCTGTGATATGTTTTAGACAATCTGCATTTTCCACTAGAACTCACTCTGGTTACAAGACTAAGGTGGCACAGTAGAGATGAATGCTCCAACGTTTTCCTTTTCTCATAAATTACTGCTTCATCCTAACCCTCCTCTTCCTCCTTGCTCTCTGGCTAGGTGTTTCAGCCACATGGACTCTGACCACCCTGGGGATGGACCTTGGTCAACATTTGTAGATCACTAGTCTAAATGAGCCCCAAAGCCTGATGTTTCTGGTCACTGCCATATAAGATGAGTAGGTAAGGAACAGTGGAGTCCTTGAAAGCTAAAGTAAAGGGGCACGTACTTGCAGGACTAGGCTGGGAAACTGCATGTAAGAGTCTTGGGCACCAAAAAAGCCATCTGGGAGAAATCCATGCACCCTGACTCCCTAGAGAGTCACTAGAGAGGATTTAATCCCTAGCTCAATGCCTGAAGATAGACTGGATGTAAGGGACAAATATTGGTGATGTGAGTGGAGCAAATAAAACCTGAGTCAGAGCAGATACGCTCCTGCACTCCCTCCATACATGTAATGCAAAACTGAACTCCTTGGAGATGTTACCAGTCTGCATCATGTGCAAAGGATCTCCTACCCTGTACAGTGAGCTCCACAGCAAGCCCTGTGGCACAGGAGAAATGCTGCGGTTCTGTGGGGCACAGGGATTTTTCTTGTTTTTTTCCTAATCCTCCGCATCAATTCTGTATGTGCACTGGCAACCTGCATGGGGTCAGAGGAACCACAGCCTTCTCCAAAGAAGCACGGAGCATAATCCTTCCCATTCTGCCTTCACACCTGCATTAAACTAAGGTCAAACTAACACAGCTAGAAAGGCAGGCTTTGGGGTGAATTTGAGTAAGGAGGAGGAAAGTACAGACATGATTACACAAGCAAGGCAGGCAATTAAAGGTGGAGCATAACAAACCAGTAGCCCCAAGGCATTTAGCAAGTCATTTGAGTGCTATCACCCCAACTGCAGTCATATTCATGTGTGAAAAAAAAAGGGCACATTCAGAAGGAAGAGTCTTGGCCAGGTAGCCTGTCCCCTAGAGCTGTAGGTTTGCTGATGCTCTTCTGTTGGCATCAGCTGTATCTACGCTTATTTCTGTTCATGTTGAATGCTATTTTCATGCCTTATGGGGCTTGACTGTCCACTTGGCTATGTCCAGATCACCTGTGAAACCAGCTAATTCAGTGTAAAGCCAGTATAGCTCAGCAGGGACTCTAGCTCCTATACGTTTATTAGTAGATCATTTTTTTTATTTGTTGGTAACTCCAAATAATCAACTGCTATTATGTAGAGAGGATGGCCTGGCAATTATTCAAACTAAAGCATTAATTTCTGTGAGTAAAGGAGCCAAAGTACTGGCTGCCAATGTCGTGACCATAAGTTTTAGTCTTGCCTGTACTTGTTATCTTCAATACAGATGCTAAAAGACAAACTGCTGACCGCAAAAAAAAAATGGTAGTGGTTTCTTCCTTTTCTGCAGGCTCATCCCTACATATTTTTGAATGGCTTATCTTCCCCACTCCACAGTTTCAACAAGTGAGGTGAAAATTATCTGGGCACTACTCACTCTAGGGTCACCTGAGCCACAGCATCCATTGAACTGTATCCATTCTCCATGAAGATCTCCGTGTATCGTCCCATTTTGATGGCTTCCAGCCACTCACCCACTGACCTGTAGGCATTGCTCCCAACTGGACTGTGCTCTACCAACAGATTTGATACTCTAAAGACAAGCAAAAACAGAGAAGCAAACAGAATCAGTATTGAGATATACGCAACATGACTCCATTGCTCACATTTTTAGATGGCAAAGATTATTCTTTTGTTGCGTTTTCAGTGATAGCTGCAGCTTAAATCCCCCCTGCAGGCTTGATATGTGATGTATCAAACATACCATGTCACCTGTAACTTCACCCACTTTTGAGTTAGTTCCTGCCATTTCTGGTCCTCACTGCAAGCAGAAAGAGGGGAGGACTAGTGCCCATCCCCATTACCTCTTGCCCACAAGCAGGCCCCGCTTCTATCAAGCTGCCTCAGTCATTCTTACTTCAAAGTCTTTGGTTTCACTCCTCCCACTCTGTTTTCCTCTTCCTCCTTTAAAGCTTATAATTAACTTAAGACAGCCCAGGGTCTGGAAGCTGAAACCCAAATTACATTTCCTCATAGTGGCCATCAACAGCAGGCTGCTGTTAACACTTCAGGGGCTGCTCCCACATAGTCCGGTGGGGATCTCAGATCTGGGCAGCATCCAGTGAGCCCTGCAGAGAGCAGCAATGCTCCAACCATGCTCCAGCCCTGAAACCAGAGGTAGACTCCTGCTCCTGCACCCTCGCTCAAGACCTCGCCACAGCAATTGCCACCTGCTTGGTTATGCCATGCATGAAAAAAGCAATTCAGGAAAATAATAACCCTTCACTGCAGCAGAAGCACCAATATAGTACCTAGCACAAGTAACCTGTGCTGCAAACAAGCCCACCACCCTACTAATGATGCGCAGGAAGCAGAGAGGGCTTGTCCAAGGTCAGCCAGGAAGGAAACTAGATTTGTCCTCAGCTTTGTAAACCCAGACATATAGCTAACATAAGCCTTGCATAAAGATTATTACCCACAGGCAAAAAAATGTTTTCTGGGTCAGCCTCTGATGGTGAGAATAACACTTAGAAGTCTGAACTGGACGAAGAGCTGGGATATTATACTGTAGCACTTCAGGAATCTTCATATATTTTATGAGCACATTAGTATTATTTGTTTATTTAATAGCAATGCTGAAAGGTCCAATAAAATGTGAATGCCTGCAGTACCAAGAACATAATGGCTTCCCATAACATTTTATACACATAAGGAATTCAAAACTCCTAAGTAATCATAATTAGAAGTGGATTTTCATCACTAATGTCAGGAGGTACCTACTGATATCACACACTGTAATGTAGAGAGCGACTTTCTCCCTTATTTGCATTAATGAGAATTTCCATAAAGAATACATTACATATTTTAAAAAATCCTTTACAGCTGCTGTATTTTAAAATTATGATTCATTCAGAATTACTATGGTCTGGGCACAGCAATCTATGATTATAGGAACCCATTCCCAAAGCCTGGCCATTCAGGTGCTCCATCCACATCAAAAATACCCAGGCAGCTCTGAAGAGGGGTGGTTTGGAATTGCATGGACCTGTTCATGGAATAAAATATCAGCAAAGTGCTTAGGAGTTCAAGGAAATGGTTTGCCTTTTTCTGGAATAACAGTTTGGTATAAAAAAATGCACGAACCACCACATAGGATGCCTGGAAAATGACTGTTTTGAACTGAAAATTAACTTTCCCCAAGTGCTGATTTATTTCTTGGCCATATTTGCCTTACTTTTAGCCATGTAGCTATTCAGATTCACGTTTAGTTGCATACTGGCTGCTCTATTCACTTACTGTGGTTTTAGCAAATGGTTTGTGCATGGCTTTTTTGGAACCATGGATATACTCTTGCGATTACCAAGACTGTCAGAACTGGCAGTGGTGGCCAGCACGCCTGGGTATAGTTGTGGGAGGGTACACTTGGACATCCGTGAGCTTTGCCCATCCTAAAAGCTTCCCCAAGAGACGCTCTTCATTTGTATCACCACGATAAAGACAACAGGCAGATAATTTGAGCAGCATTTACTATCTACTTCATGCACTCAAGACTTGTCCTCTCTAACCTTGGGGTAGAGCACAGGTAGCTTTATCATAGACTTATAAATACTGCTCAAACTCCTGTTTCTGAAGGACAGACCACAGTAATTTTCTTTCCGGCAGCAGCATTGCATTTATAGAGTAACTGAATTGCTCACCTGCCTGCCAATTTCAACAGAAAAGGTTGATCAGGGAAAACTCCCCTGGACATAGTAAAGCTGGAGGAACATCCACCGTGGATGTGCACAGGCTAAATAATAAGTGATAATTCAGCCCTGGGGATGGGTGTTTCAGCAAGGATCTCACTCTGAGAAATGGCTCTGGCCCGAGTTTGTACCTGTTCGATGCATTAACCAATGTCTTCAGGCTGCTTGGGTTACGGATGAGCTTGTCTAACATGCTGACAATTTCGTCAAACTTGGGCCTGCTGTTGCGGTCTTTCTGCCAGCAGTCGAGCATTAGCTGGTAGAGAGCAGCAGGGCAGTCCATGGGACTTGGCAGGCGATAGCCTTCCTCCACAGCTTTAATCACCTACGGGAGACAAAACACAAGGCTGATGGGTTGCTTTTTTCCCCTCTCACCTTTTTCCCAAATGCAAAGTGACTTAAACAGAGAACTTTGGGATCAGTAATATGCTCCCATAAAATCCCACTGACCCCCAACTCTGCACATAAGCAGCAAACCCAGTAAACCTCATCTTTCATGTTTCCTATGGGATGGGTTGAATAACTTAATTTTTGGTCACTGCAAAATGAATCTAGAAAGCCAAGGCACTGCTGCAACCAGGGGGCCAGACTGCCAGGTTGCAATTGTTCACAGCTCAGCCGAGGTCTGTAGGTTATATACTAGGAAACTCCCAGAGCCCACCCTAAGTCTGTCCACAAAAAGCAGCCTACAGGGCTTTCTGGCATCTTCTTGGAGTGTAGTGATTTTGTTTATTCAGATGTTGGCTTCTTTTAAATGAAAAGGCATGTGCTACACCACAAATTTGTATTACAGTAATAAAAGTCTGACTGTATTTCAAAAGAGACTTTGAATGCTAATTGATGGATGGATTCAAGGCAGAGGCAGAACAACCATCTCATATATCATTCAATACTGTCTGGGTCTAGTCATTTCTCACTGTGGCCACATTTCTGCCAGGAATTTAAAATGTCAGCCCAAGAGTATGTAAATTAAAACCAGAGGAGGGTTGCTGCACTGCTTTCAAATGGCTCTATATCTAAAACAAGTGCACATGAGCTGCCCGCCTTCTTGAAAGGCAGAAATGAATAAATAAGGGCAGATGGAAGAAAGTAACTTGTTTTCCCTAGTTTGGGGCAGATTTACAGCAAGGCTCCAAGTCCAGCAGTTACCATTTTGAACCATTACAATTTTCAGGAGAACACAGCTTGAGTTTCAAGCCACAAGCGTCCGTGTCTGTGCCAAGAGAGTGCTGGCAGCCCATCTTCACACCCTCTACTCCCAAGACTCCTTGACCAAAAGGACCTGGAAGCAGCTATTTGCTGTGTGGGAAACCACAGCACTTCACTGCTTGACTCCAAGGACTGCCTCAGATGCCATTCATTCTAGGCACCATCTCATGATTTGAAAACATCCTGTGTTTAAAAAGAAGGCTCGGTAGTTAGCATGGAAGCTGTTTTCTTGATCCCTATGATCCTTGATCTTGGTCCCTATGTGAGCAGTATAGGAAGAGACACATCAGGCTGGCATCATTTCAGAAGTCTCTGAAATTCCGGACTGCATGGATTGCTTTCAAATTGTCCTCCACCACAGGGCTTTTTGCCAAGTGGAAGAATCCCAGGAATGAGCCAGGCTGGCTGAACAGCAGTAGCAGTAACCTCAAACACCCTAAGGATGTACGTAGTAGAGAAGAAGTTAGGCAAGGCTTTGTAATCTTCCCTAAAGGGCAGCAAGCATGTCTGAAGATCCAGCTTGCAAGACCTGCAGTCTTTTTGCACCCATCTAAGATTTCATCTGTCGGTGGAGCAGTTGCACTGCTCTGCACCCAACCTGTGCTTGCAAAGCAATCTCTTGTATAGCCTGGCTTTTGCTTATAGAATCAAACACTAGCCCCACCATACTATGCTATCTACACTGTCTGTTCTTCACATTATGCTTTCCAGCTGGTCCTCAATACCAAATTTGCAGCTCCCCTATAAAAAAAGCCTTGGTGTGGCACAGCCACAAGAATGTTATTTGCTGTGTCCGTGTCTGTATTTATAACAATAATGGATCATCCTCCAGCTGTAGCAGAAAGAAAATAGTAGCAAGACAGGGAGCAGACCATCTGGCACCAGCTCAGAATATCTGAGCTAAACATCTGCAATGGGGTTATGCATGTTTGATATTCCTGGCAGTAACATCACAATCAATAGCGTTAACTCAATTTACAGGATGTCGTTCGTTCTGGTGATACAATGTAAATGATATCAAAATACTGTGAGGAGCTAGGACGCTGAAATACACTCTTGCATCTGAAGGTGCCTTGGAGGTCTGGCAATAAGAGGAGCAATAGAATGAAAAAACAAAGCCTGAGTCACTTGTAACCACCACCACAATACTCAGAAAAAAACAAGAAAACGGCACATTTGCTGTACCATTCATTGGTACATACTGCTTTGTAAGACTTGAAGAGCTAAAATTTGCACCTATAAGGAGGCATTTTCATCCCTGTTCCACTTCTGGATAAGTACTACTCATGGATTGGGATGAATGGACTGAATGTTTGGGAGAGGATGATTTGGGATAGTCCATTCCAGTGAACTGAAGCAACACTTTAAGCTCTGTGTTTTTCACAAAGCCACCAGTCTGAAGACTAAAGAGCAATCACTGTGATAGCTTAGCAACCTATGTAACACAGGCCACAAAATTCCTCTCAACGATTCCTGCATCAAAGCCTTATCTTGTGGTTGAGTCAAAGCATATTTTTAGAAGGCCATCCAGAAACCAGCATGACTTTAAAAAGTGGTTTGTAGCCTTTGCAGTTACAATGCTGCCTGCCCTATAGCACTGTACTACCTTTAAAGCAATCCAGCTGTAACATGATAAGAATCATTTTGCTCATCACCAACTGTGCT
Organism: Eurystomus gularis; assembly: GCA_013400335.1. NCBI lineage: Eukaryota > Metazoa > Chordata > Aves > Coraciiformes > Coraciidae > Eurystomus > Eurystomus gularis. The sequence goes on from VZZY01020723.1 coordinate 57,608, forward strand.
TGCAAATGATGTGCTTTCTTTTTTGTTGCATGGCTTGTAATTATTCTTGTGCAATGGAGTCTGAAATTTAAGGTTCTAGAGAACAAGTCTTACAAGGAGCAGCTGAGGGAACTGGGGTTGTTTAGTGTGGAAAGGAGGCAGCTCAGGAGAGACCTTATCGCTCTCTACAATTACCTGAAAGGAGGTTGTAGTGAGGTGGGGGTCAGTCTGTTCTCCCAAGTAACAAGCAATAGGACAAGAGGAATGGGCCTCAAATAGTGCCAAGGGAGGTTTAGATTGGATATTATGAAAAATTTCTTGCTGAAAGGGTTGTAAAGCACTGGAATAGGCTGCCCAGGAAAGTGGTGCAGTCACCATCCCTGGACGTATTTAAAAGATGTGTAGATGTGGTGCTGAGGGACATGGTTTAGTGGTGACCTGACAGCGCTGGGTTAATTGTTGAACTTGATGATCTTAAAGGTCTCTCCCAACCAAAATGATGCTATGATTCTAAGAAATTCATGTGAGTGGAGCCTCTTGGTCCTCCACATGAAAGTCAATGCTGTATCTAACACCACTGATTCTTCTGCCAACACAAGCAGGGGAGAAGAAGAGGAAGCCTTCAGAAAGAAGATGAGGGAAAAATGCATAAATCACATGGAAACATGCCACAGCACTGAATTAAGTTTCCTAGGCCACCACCAACCAGGCATTTTCCACCTGCACACAGGCAGAGAGGTAACCTAAGCAAAGCCTGAGTAGGAACTGATGCTCATAAACACCTCAACAGTCCTCTGCTTTTTGCTGATAAAGAAACCAGTCCCTCATCCTCTTCTTCTCAGGCTAGTGTGAAATTCACCCTGTGCCTCACAGCATACAGAAGCTTTTGGGCTTTTTGGAACAGTTCTGCCAAGTAAGGATGTTCATACCGTTATGATCCAGACAAGGGACTTCCTTGGCCACAGTGTGTTATTTCAGTGGCACCAGCCTGAATCTTAGCCTAGCATTTACTGAAAATCTGTGCTATGCCATTGCCTCAGCATTAAAGCTAGTTACAGTGCTCAGTGTGACTGAAAAAGCTTGGCTCTCAATTTCTGCATTGTCTGCGCAGGCTAAGGAAGAAAGTCTCTGTATTTGATTGAGATAAATCCCTGTGTAGATACATACTGCTTCACCAAACCCCCTGCAAATGTGACAGCCTCAGCAATGCAGAAGCAGTGGAGCATTCAACCAAACAATGTGCTCATCTGGCAAGAAGCACAGTGTGACTGTCTCAAAGGTACTGCTCGTTTCCATGCCTGGACTTGAGGTGAGACAGCAGCTTGGTGTGACAGGTAGTAACGTCCACTGATGGTAAAGGCCCACAGACAAAACACAGGAAAAACAAATGCTCAGAGAAATGGCAGAAAGTCTTGGGGACAGGGACACTGCTCAAAAAAGAAAAAAAGAGTGAAACATCACGTGTTGTGATCAGAGGAAATCCATGGTGGAGCAAGGACCTGCTTGCTTTGCCCAGCCAGCAAAGAGCATTTCTGCAGGTTGCAAGGCAGAAGAGATTAATTGGGAGGGATGAGGAATGACTCTGTTTGCCACTTACAGAGCGGTATGTTTCCCGCCCCCCCCCCCCCCCCC
>VZZY01020723.1:59240-104750 GCA_013400335.1 Eurystomus gularis
AAAGCTGCTTTGGGGGCTCCACATGTCCTGTGGTCATCCCAACATCATGAACTAGCTGGCATCCTCAGAGACTTCCACATGTCATGGTTCTCAGTGAAGAGGAAGGAGGGGCTTAGAAAATCTGGCAATTGCAGGCTTAAATTTTTTTAGCCTTAGACAATGACAGACAGATGTTTATGGTGAATTCAGGGTAGGGGGTAGCCCTGCAGTAGGATCAAGTGATCCTGACACAGGCTGGGATCAGAGCTGCAGTCAGGAGGGAGCAGTGTCCCCAGGCATCTCCCTGTTTGGAGATGCTTCAGAAGGTGTCCTTGAGGTCAGAGGCTCAAGTGGGCATTGGGGCCCAGGAGCAAGGGAACACAACTCAAAGGGTACTGTACAAAAGAACCACGAGAACTTGTGTTAGCACAGACTTACAAGATGTTCACAACAGGAGCACAACTATGCTCTTGAGATCAGCAATGCAAGGGCAACTAACACGCAGCTCCCTGGACGGCTGTCACTAGATCAAATCACCCAGCTTTTGTGCAGGGAAAACAAAGCCCTTACCGTGACTCTCTTGAGCTTCTGCTTTATATGGCAGCAGGGGTTTGAACACACAATTGAAATACTGCCAGTTTATCAGCATCTATCCCCTGGCAGACCTTTGTCATTAAGCAGCGGAGGAACAGGCTCCAGCTCTAACAGCATTAGTGAAGCTCCAGTGGTCTGCTGGGGGAAACAGGCTTGCCTCTGTGCAGACACATTTCCCTCTGCACACAGCCTGCTCTGGGCTGCTGCTGCAAAAAAAAATAGAGCATCGAACAGGAGGATCATTTTTGTCTGGCATGGGGGAGCAAAGGCATTTGTACAGCAGCTCTCCTCCTCTTGTCCCAATTTTGCCTCTCTGATTGCAGAATGAATACTGAGCCCTCAAAGTCCCATCATGAGGCAGCTCTCGCACATGCTTACATCTTGGTTTGTCATTTCCCAGTAAGGCCTCTCGCCGTAGGACATCACCTCCCACATCACGATGCCGTAGCTCCAGACGTCGCTGGCTGATGTGAACTTGCGGAAGGCGATCGCTTCAGGTGCTGTCCATCGGATGGGGATCTTTCCTCCCTAGAAGGAAAAGAAAAGGGAAAAAAAACCAAAACAAAACCAGATTGCAGAGGAGGGCAGAGAACATGCAAAAGAGGACGAAGCAACACTCCTTAGAGCACCGAGGGATGTTATTTTCTCTCTGGAAAGAGACATCGAATTTTAAAGTAAATCTGTTTGACAGCATGGGGCCCCTTTCCACATTATCTCAGCCCATAAGCATTTGTAGGCTGCCTACTAATTGGCTGTCCTGAAGGTTTGTTGTTTGAGTGCTGTTTGAATGCTGGGACATGTATAGGATCAACATCTCAATTATGTTGCATGGGTTGGTAGGGGAATACAGTTCCTCCGTTTCTGAGAGAGAGCGGGGGAGGAACAGACAGCTCTGAAACCGTGGAAGACTTTGATCTAATGAGGGTTTCATGCAAATTGCCATGGAAGTAATGCCCTTTTTTTCTTTTCCTTTTTTTTTAATGTGGTCCCAATCCTGCAGCGAGATCTGCATAGCAGGCACAGAAATTGGTGTGCATGAAGACCAGCCTGCTTGGCCTCTGCTGTGGGACAGAAAATGATGCCACAGCTGTCAAATGTGCTTTGCTGTTTCTTTTTCCCCTTTCTACCATTTTAGAAATCAAACTTCAGACCAGCCCTGAGAACGAAGAAGGGAGGGAAAGGGGAGCTTGGATTAAGGAATCTTTTCTCACTGGGTTTAAAGAGTTGTCTCCCTTGATTTATATCAAAATACATTTTACTGTGAAGTCCCTTCCTTTCAGTGTTTAGCAAAATATTGGAAGATCTTCCTGAATGCCCCCTAACAGTGTTTGTTATTGGAAAATGGCAGAATTTGGAACACATTTTCAAAGCAAATTTTTTAAAGTCCCTTTTTCCAATAATTATTTATTCACAGGCTTATCAATGCATGCCTTAAGCGAGGGGCCAGATTCTCAGCAGTGCCAATTAGCACATGGCAGCACATTGCAGCTGCAGCAGAGCTGGCTGAGAGCCCTCCAGCCTGCAGGGAGGCTCCGGTCCAGCCGTGCGCTGAGTCCTGTCATGGGGCCGTGACTGCCAAGAGCTGAAAGGCCTTTCCCAGATCTCCACAGGAACTGGGAACGTGACCCAGAGAGCTCCCACCACCTGTAAAACAATACCCTTGGAAAAACACACTAATAGGACGCATCCAGGTGTGCCAATCACTACCATGAATATTGGAGGCTCTCTCCAAGCCTGTATGTCAGAGGACAGGTCCCATCCAGCCACTCTCTGCAGCACTGGGGCCACTGAGATGGGTAGGCTGATGCCCTGAAAGGATGGATCAAGGGTGGAAAGGGGCAGATCACTAATGCTGGAGCTGCTCTTTATTAGGTTGGGGGAAATTACCCTCAACAGGGTAATGTTGAGGGCAATATGCATCAATTGCGACAGGCATTACAAGCCTACCAATGTAAGGGTCAAATTGTCCAGAAGACAATGACTTACATCTCTGCATGGGTGTCTAAGCAAAGAACTTGCTCTTTCTCTTTCCTCCCTTTGGTATTCACCAAAATAGACAGAACAGAGCTGGAAATGTGGCACCTTTGCAAAGTTTGCTATTTAACTTCTATGTTCATGTTGGGCACCTGAGTCATTAGCTAAGTTCTGCCTTGCCTGGCCATCCCCAACATAAAGCTACAGGCATTTCAAAAATTAATCTGATAACACCTGGCCAAACCCCTCTGCACAGTTTAGAGGCTCTGGATTTATTGAAACCTCTTTGCCAGAGAGCCTGAACACCAAAATGTGGCATGGAATATATTTTTCATGAGCTCCATCAGTTTGGTATCCTCATAACTCACCCTGGTTGTGTAGGCTGCTTCAGGGTCATCTTCTAGGACTCTGGAGAGGCCAAAGTCTGACACTTTGCAGACTAAGTTGCTGTTTATTAGGATATTCCTGGCAGCCAGATCCCTGTGTACATAACCCATGTCAGACAGGTACTTCATTCCTGATGCAATGCCTCGCAGCATCCCAACCAGCTGAATGACCGTGAACTGCCCATCGTTCTTCTGCAAAAGGAAGGAGACATTTGAGTGAGTCTCTGCACCCTCAGCATTGCGTGTGCATGAATAAAAATGCAAAGGCAAGTCTCCAGGGAAGAAAAGCAGGGAAATTAATAATTCATTACCCTCATGCTCTGACCACGAAGCTTTTCAAAGTTTCACTGTTTGGATTATGATCTCTAGAGAGAAAGCTAAGGAAGTGTAGTTCTTTTAACTGGAGATCAAGAGCAAACTGTTTCCACTGGTGACTGATAAAGAGATTGTGACTGGGAGTGAACACATGTAGTTATGTCTATAAAGGCACCGGATGGGCTGTCTCTGAGTCAGCCAACTGAACAGCACCAAGTTACATAGAAATTGTACCTGCAGAGTTCCACAGGTGAATATCTGGGGGTAGCGGGTCTTCCCCATGTTGCCACACTGCATTTCTAACTACTTCCCTTATCTCCCCTGCTCTAGCTCTAACGTTTTGTGGAAAAACTCTGACAAGTCCGGGGTTTGCCATGATACAGTGTAAATGTGCTCCTGAAACACATCAAATTTTGCAGGATAGGTTAATCATTTATGTGTAGCAGATTGCCTTCTAAAATAAACTTAATATCCTCCAATTTATTCTTATGTGTTTGTATAAATACATGCACCAGGTCCTTCATGATGCTGTATAAATATAGATCAAACAGACAACTGAGCTACTTCTGCCTCCAGACAGCATCAACAGCTGGACCAGCACCCAGCAAACATTTTCATTGATATTAACCATCTGAAAAGAACCCAGACTTTAAACAAGGTCCTCCTGGAAAAAGGATCTAAGTATTACCTTTAAAAATGTATCCAGAGAACCATTCTCCATGTATTCAGTCACTATCATTACTGGTTTGCCTGGAAAAAGAAGTGCATGAGTTTGTTAGCAATTTATTTGAAAAACATGAACAATAAAAAAGTTCTTTCATAATGCATCTGAATCTGAATATACAGCCATATAACAGTAAGTCTACACTGAGTCACTGTTGCCCCAGCAGGATGACAACGGTTTTTGCCAAAATATATACAGAAACAGGGAAATCATGGAGGAGAGGATGAAAAAGTAATCTCATATTATGGGTGGGGTACCAGGCTGTAAAGTGTTTAGATTATGATTGAGGAAGAGGCTGCAAACTGAAAGCTTGTAGCGGCCAAATGACACAACAGCTACCTCTTTGGACTCTTCACTATAGCTTCAAAACTCTGAATGGGAACCCAATAGGAGCACCCAGGATGATTTGAAGTATCTATCTGAGCTTGGTAGCCACCAAAACCAAGATCAGGAAAGGATAGGATTACATCCCTTGTAATTAAGTACCCCCATGTCAGTACTCTTGTAAACACATCTGGAAGCAAGAAAAGGAATATTTATGCTGCAGAACAAAAGTGAATTAACTATGGAATGAGTGCAAGTGGAAATCAAAATAAAAGTTTTTAACAAAAGACCTGGTCTGCTATTGTTGACAGGAATAATAATGTTTTTCCAAATCCATTTGATTAATTTTCATGCCCGAGTCATTTTAATGGTAATTATATATAGTTTTTTCTTGGTTTTTATATCTAATTTCTCGCTAGCTTGCCACAATGACATAGCAATAATTAATGTGGTGTGCTCCAGCCCTTGTAAATTCAATGAAATCTTACAAGAACATGTAAATTATTTTTTATTTAAATCAATTTCCATTAGCTAGCATGAAGCACAGACAAAAGAGGAGCTGTCAATTATTTGTAAAGTGCATTATAAATGTCTTTCATAGAAATGATCAACGAGAGCTGCTGTGTGTCATAACATGTGCAGGAAGGTAAATGCTCCTAAAAATCAGTGCATGTTCTACCATTTAGATTGATCTTAATCTTCCCACTTTCCCATTACCTTAACTATTTACCTAATTTACTGCTTAATTATCTACATAATAAAGCTAATTGTGAACTTGTCAATCAAAACACTTTTTGTTGTGCAGATACTACCTTTGCAGTGAGAGGGACCTGGCCTGTTTCAGTTCTTTAGTTAATATCACAGCTACCGCCTGAGCTCAAAGCTTGCCAAAGGTATTACTTCTGATAGGAAATGCAGCTCAGAGCCATGAAAAATATCACAGAATCACAGAATCGTACAGGTTGGAAGGGACTTCTAGAGATCATCTAGTCCAACTCCTCTGCCAAAGCAGGTTCATCTAGGGCAGGTAGCACAGGAACATGTCCAGGTGGGTTTTGAAAGTCTCCAGAGAAGAAGACTTCACAACTTCTTTGGGCAGCCTGTTCCAGTGCTCTCTCACCCTCACAGTAAAGAAGTTTCTCTTCATGCTGAGGTGGAACTTTCTGTGTCCAAATTTATGCCCATTGCCCCTCATCCTACCACTGGGCACCACTGAAAAGAGACTGGCCCCATCTTCCTGACACCCAGCCTTCAGATATTTATAAACACTGACCAGATCCCCTCTCAGCTTTCTCTTCTTCAGGCTAAACAGCCCCAGGGATCTCAGCATTTCCTCGTAAGAGAGATATTCCAATCCCTTAATCATCCTTGTAGCCCTCCGTTGGACTCTCTCCAGTAGTTTCCTGTCCCTCTTGAACTTGGGAGCCCAGAACTGGACACAGTACTCCAGATGTGGTCTTACCAGGGCAGAATAGAGGGGAAGAAGAACCTCCCTTGATCTGCTGATCACACTCTTCTTCATACAACCCAGGATATCATTGGCCTTCTTGGCCACAAGGGCACATGCTGCCCACTGTTTCCCAGCCCATATACTGTCTACCAGGACCCCAGGGTCCATTTCTGCCGAGCTGCTTTCTAGCAGGTCAACCCCTAATCTGTACTGGTGCATGGGGTTATTCCTCCCCAGGTGCAGGACCCTACACTTGCCCTTGTTGACCTTCATGAGGTTCTCCTCTGCCCAACTCTCAAGTCTGTCCAGACCTCGCTGAGTCCCAAACAAAATAATGGGCCCCATCTCCAAGGATGACACCTATCTGTCTACGCACACCATGGGCTGTGTGCAGGAGGGAGCAGAGATCTCATGTGACACTACTGTAGGTTGGCAAACATGTCAGTGGCTACGCAGGGAAGGAAAATCCCAGGTATATATCTTTAAAAAAAAATAAATATTGTTTTTAAACACTAAACCCCTGACTGTAGCATGGGGTCCCTTATATCTGACACTTTAAGGCAGCATTGCAGGAAGATTCATGTCTCATTATGCCACTGTCTTGGCGGGCCTCCTTCAGACTCATGCCTATGGTTGCCATCAGAGAAAAGAAGACAAGATTTCTGGCACTTAAGTTTCATTATCTAACTCATGCAGGTTGACAGTAATCATGAAATAAATTAGCCCCATATCCAAGAATGTGGAAGTAAAGACACAAATAGAGAAGCTTTCAAGAAAGTAAATGAAAAGTAAACATTGGCCCTTCTAAAGGGCTGGGCTGATTCTCCGTGTCAGCGAGGCTCCCTCCTTCTGGCATTAGGCTGCCATAAAATGTGTGTAGATGTCATTCATATCAACGTGCTCAGGCAACGTGTACACCATCAGCACAAGCAAACGGGATGTGAATGAAAACAAGACAGTCATTATCTTTGTAAAGCAGAAATAGCCAAGGGCTCTTCTGCACGGGGACAATGAAGATGATTAATCCAAATTAACTAAGGTGTGCATTTGAACTAGATTAGTTAAATGGTATTAAGCCCCTGCGTGGATATTCTCATTCAGAATTAAAAATGGCTTAATTGAATTTAGCTTAATTTACTTCCAAAGTAAATCGTGATGCAGCAAAGACATTTTACCCTGAAGATCTGAATCTATGATAGGCCAGTGACTAAAACATTGAAAGGAAAAAGAAACTAATACTTTGAGATAGTAGCATAGTTTGAGATTCACAACGGTTGTTTTGGTCCATTTAAAAGCAAAAAGGTGGGAAGACACTCCAGATGCCTGATGGAAAAAATTCTGAGTGCAGTAAACATGCATTTACTGAGCTAATGAGGAGTTCAGGGTGCATGTACCACCCCATAGCCAAACTGTAGTCACTTCAAGTCCAATGTAGAAGTAAAGCTGCCTGTGTTTCCATGGCCTCTGGAGCAGACAGCCACTTTCTATAAAACGCAGCTCACTAGGGAGGCACATCCTCTCTAAAAGTGGGATTTCCACCCATACCCTGAGGCCTTGGCAGCCAGAAAGACTCAAGCCCGTGTCAGCAGCAGCTTTTATGGATGTAATATCACCACTCGCTTCCTGCCCAATATCCCACATCCCTGTAGGGCTAGAAATAGGAGCCTTTATGTATTAAAGGCTACACAAGGTGACCTTGAGAGATTTTGGTATTTATCTAATTTTGGGAGAAACCTATATTGGTTATTTTTTTTCTTTCCTTAAAAGTTTTAGGAAATGCAATTTCAAGGAAAAATGCAAGAAAATGCTGTTGACGCCAAAATGGCATCTCTATTTCAGCTCTGAAAAACAATCAGTTTTGGAAACGCTCCCTCTTCTTATGAATGATAAATGGTACTAACAGCAGCAACACGGCCCCAGACACCATCATTTGAACAGTAGTAGCTAAGCTCTGACGTTACCAATCATGAAGACAAGAGGGGAGACAGCCAATCAGACTTGTGAGGCTGATGCTTCTTCAGCTAGTAAAAACTTCCTGAAACACTTAAAATATATCTTAAAATAAAGGAGTAGTTGTTTTCAACAATAACAACAAAATGGAAGAGTAACAACACCTCTGCACCTTTCCCACAGCCTCAGCACAGCACCAACAGCTGGAGAGTCTTGGGCTGGGCACATCTGGATGTGCAGTTCCTTCCTCTGCCCTTATCTTTAGTGCAGACAGTAATTTGGAGAAGAACTGGGCTGAGAAAGTTATGGAAGGTTATTTTGCTAACTGAGCAGTCAGACCTCAGTAATTCTTATAGAATCATAGAATCACAGAATGGTTTGTGTTGGAAGGGACCTCTAGTTCCAACACCACTGCCATGGCAGGGACACCTCCCACTAGACCAGGTTGCTCTTGTGTTGGGATGTTTTGCCAGCCACTTCACATTTTTCCCAAGCCCTCAACTCATAATCTATATGCCAACACCAAGGGCAACTATTCCCGTGGTCAACACTAGCAGATCCCAGAGGAAGCTTGTCTTAATCATGGTTTTATACAGTCCTGTTGTCTTCAGCTACACTCCTGTTCTTCTTCACTGCTTCTGGAAAGCAAAACTTCAGCTAACTTCTGCCCTTGTTCACATTTCGCATGAGGAACCACAAGGCTCAGCACTACCCTCCTGTGGGCTTTGCTTCAGTGTTTTCTCAAAATATGATGGCTGGAAAACATAAGGGGTTGTGATTTGGGTTGGTTTTTTTCAGACTTGGTAGCAAAATCCTCCCACTTTCCTGCTAGTGAAATTGCTTCCCCAAATCTTTGCTCACCCTGGGCTCACGAGGTTTCAAAATTAAACAAAGGCAGGCAGGAATAAGAAGGGAGCCGGTCAGAAAACCTTTGTGGGTGACTTGGTATCACTGTTTTCAAAATGCTTTCGCATTTTGCAGGCCGTAGTTGTTACTAAACTACATGCAAGGCAGAAGTCAGGCAGCACACTTCACTGGCGTTCAGATGTCACAGGCTTACTGCTATCTCCATCACCCACATGCTGTCTGAGGCTGGCCATGCATCTCATCTCCTGTTGCCATCTCATTTAATTTGGGGCCTTTGAAGAAGGGTTTTCTCTTAGCCCATGCATATTATGCCTAGGTGAGGCAATGTTTGCAGAGAGAGGTAACATTTTTTAATCATTTTAGCCATTACCTATCCATTCTACCTGGAAGAATGCCAAAATCCTTCAGGCACAAATCCCCTTTACAGTGCTGGGGAACCTGTTCCTGGCTGGACCTATAAAGTGCGACATTTTGGCCAAGATGAAATCACTTTTTGAGAAATTATGAAAGGTGCAGTGAAGACTAGAGTTACGCCAGTCTTCCTCCCCTAACCGACTCTCCCATCAGCCAAAGTCCAAGGACAGCAGGCCACAGCAACTTGTACCTACTCTTTGTGACGACGCCTTCCAGGTGGATGATGTTGGGGTGGTCGAATTGTCCCATGATGCTTGCTTCTCCCAAGAAATCTCGCCTCTGTTTCTCTGTGTAGCCCACCTTGAGGGTTTTGATAGCCACTGGAAATTCACGCTTCCCCTGCAGCTTCAGCCGCCCACTGCAGACTTCCCCAAATTCACCTTCAGAAAAGAATCAGAAAGAACAAGATCACACCATGTCAAAGGAACACAGGGTGCACATCCATCTACAGCATGCAGCCCAGCCCCTGTAGACAGCTGGTCAAAAGCACACCGGGCTGTCCTTCATTCATGGACGTGGAAAGCTGAACATCACAGTGATCATCATCTCAAATAGCCAGTGTACCACAAAAGCCAAATAATTTATAAGCACAAGAAAACGAAGAAGAAAAATGTAATTTTCCTATATTTAAAGAGCTATGCTCTATACTCTATTTGGCTTTTTCCTCATTTCATGTTTTTGTCTACTAGATGAAAGAGTCCTGTCATATCCTATATTATCACCCTGTGTAGATAGCTGTAAAACACAAGCCACTTGCTTCTTAACCTTCCATTGCTAAGTTACATAGATGGAATGCTCTTAGCCTTTCACAGCAACATATATTTTTATAGACTATAAAGCCTTTCCAATTTTATGACCACCTTTTTAAAAAAGTAACCCAAATGGATTTTTTTTTCTTCTTTTTTTCTGGTGAACAGTAAATTACCTCCAAAACCACAATTTCAGAGGATAGAAAATATTCCTAGGGTTGGATGCAAGTCCAAACAGTTTAACTGAAAAGAAAATGGCAGTTTCTTGTTTAACCAAGGAAGTTAAAAGCTTTGGACTTTGGTTTGTGCTTTTTTTCTCTCCCAGATGACTTCTTATTCTTAATTTTTGCTTCAAGACTGACCTTAATGGGGGAGGAGAAGAAGGTTAAAATGGTGAAAAGAACCTGAAAATTAAGTGACTCATTTCCCTTAGCATGCATTGAAATAACTCAGCGTGGTCCAAACATGACCATTTTCTGCCATTTTCAGTTCGGTCTCTGAATTTCAAAACCACAGAGAATGACAAGTTTGTCCCAAACTTCATCTGGAACATGCCCCCCATCACTTGCAGGGTGAATACAACACAAGTATTTCATGGCCTTTCCCAGATCTCCTGTGTTAAGAAAGCTAACCCTCCACACTGCTAAGGGTCATGAAACACAATTCCATACCAGCTCCGATAACTCTTTCAATGGTTATGCATGAAGCTTCAATTTCCTTAGCAAACTCATGGACAGCTTGATTAGGGTCCTCATAGGTGTGGGGGTCTATGTAGGTCCTTACTCCAGGCAGCTTAACTGCAAACACAAATTAAGAGTGTTAACGGCATGCGGCATGACAGAAGATGGACAATGCACTCTCCCGTCCCTTGCACTCTTCTTTGCTGGAAAACACTGCAGCAAGGAAACCTGCTTCTACGGGAAAAATGAGTAGCACTCTTGGAAAATTACATTTAGTTTATATGCAACATATGTGCAACTACATCACAATTAGAAAAGTGCACGATAGTGCTCAGCTGGAACGATGTGCAGCTAAAAATATCAGTGCTTCCTAATGGGCTGGTCCAGGGTCTGGTGCAAAAGGATCTCTTTCTGGATCTGGAGAGGGTGCACCAAGAGGAGAAGTACAAAAAGCAAAATGTTAAAGGAACAACTTGCAAAGCAAGTTGCATGGATGGTGGCTGATGGAGAGCTGCAATAAATTGTGCCCTACCAGTCACATATTAGCTAATCAATCGGCCACATTATTTCAGATGGAGTTACTGAGATTTAAATGAACTGAATATTTGCAGTACAAAGCCTGTGGGTTGTACCAATATAAATATAATCAATAGCAGGCTTTTTCTCCAGGACTTTAGAGGGGAAAAAGTATTTTCATTATCCATATTATAAGTTTGTTTTGACAATGATTAAGGCTACTCACAAAAAGAACTGCTCATCAGTCTAATAAGACAGGTACATTTCACTGTGGCTCTTAATTGATTTGCTTCCTGCTGCCTTCATTACATAGTACTAATGGAAATTTGACTTTCACTGAAGATGCGTTTGCCTTTTCCACCCCAAAAGGCACCTTGCTGTTACCCATCCCCAGATCCTACAGCACTTGATGAAGGAAGGCATTTCAAACACTGGCTGTGGATGTATGGAAGGACTGACAGTAACCATGAGATGTACTTTCTAGTATCACTGCAGAGGTTTTTTGTATATAAGGGTTAACACAGCATTTCTGAAAGCTTCTTAGGAGCAACAAGTAGGTGTTATTCCTCATGCCTCTGCAGATGCATCCAAGGCAAAGAGTTGCTGTGGACTTGGTTCTCAAGGCTGGCTGGAGTGGAGCAAGGGTTTTAAACAGGTATTCCAGAGTGATGTGTCCAGATCAAAACTGTAGAGTTGTTATGTGCCAACCAGGCAAAATTAATAGCACTTTGGGTCACACGGCAAAGACAGAGGAACAGAACAAAATGGCTTGCTAGAGAGAACTGCTGCAAACATACAGGTGTGAATAGTAGGGCACACATAAGGACGGTTCAAACATTCAGTTCTCCATGGGGCTTGGAGCAGTGGCAGGTAGGGACTTGTTGAATAACAGAACAAACAATTCTTTGGTGGATTACCAGCAAAACCAGATTTTTATTTAAAAAAAACAAACCCCTTGCAGTTGTATTTCTCATTACTATAGAGAGCCAAAATCCTGGATATACATGTTCAATCTTAACTCACTGTGGCCATTATGAAAATGCATCTTTTCTTCTTCTGGATCTTGTTTAGCCTTGCTATAACCACATCTCCTGGAAAAAAACAAAACAAACAAATGAACAACATAAGAGTGTTTTTATCTCTGGCATGGCAGAACCCTGCTCTTTACTTCAATTCACACAAAGCAAAAAAACCCAGAGCAACAATGAATCCAACCTCTCTAGCGGCTGCATTGCTGCTGTCCCAGTTTTAGCTCATCAAACTACTTGCAAATTTCCTAATGGTATTCAGGGCCCAAGGCCCACTGATTTTCAATTGGACTTGTGTTTCCAAATCCCACAGATGCTCCTGAACAACTCCACTCTACCACACATCTAATTCAGCCATTATTAAGAAAAAAAAAAAAGCAAGAACAGGAAGGACAATGGAAGGGGAATGGGATGAAACATTAGAATTGCAGAAGCAAGATCTCCTGGACCACAGAGCTTTTGAAGGCATCATGTTGTATGTATATTGCATGCTCCCCTTCATCCTCTGGGCATCGCAGGGAACTTTAAATTTTGATACATTAGAAAACAGCCTTGTTTAAACATTAACACCTCATACACATGCAAAACAATGGCTTTTAAAAAACAGAATCGATTGCCTCCCTGCCTTCAAGGTCTCCTGTGTATTCCTGGCTCTGATGGGGTTTCCTGCACATCTTCTGTCTTTATGCAGGGGAGCTACCATTCATGCAATCCCCTCTGCCCTGCAGCCACAAAGGTGGAAGAAGGCAGGCAGTCTCTGCCTGACCTATCTTGCTCCCTTGTTAGCACTAGGCAGCGAAGGATGCTGCTGAATCTTACCATGGAGTTGCAACCACAGCCATACAGGAGCTGCATCTCCTTCAAGGCATCCTTCTGTTAGTCTTCGACTGCTCTTCCCTGACTCATCCCTCACTCTTCTCTCTGGTTCTCTAGGTGATGTTATTGCATTAGCATTAACTGGCTGCTTTGGTGGCATTTCTGAGACCTGCTTCACTTATAGACAAGCACACAGGAAGCCACAGGGTAACTGCATAGGCAAGGAGAACTACTATATACACACACATCTACATATATATTTAAAAATGCCGAATGACATGTGTATGATGTACATATCTATGCCAGTCTTTCCAAGGACCTGATAAGAAAACTGGATACAGGAACTAGAACATCCTTAATGCAAACCCCATGGACATGAGACAGAGGGACACTGCTTGGCAGAGTGAAAAAACTGCAACAGACACCTTCAAACCAGCCAGCATGCAGTGGGATTGCTGGCTGGCACACCTCAAAGAAAGCCTCAGGTTACCAAGAAGCAACTTAAAGCTGAGAAACCTGGAGTCTTCTCTTCCATTGCCCATGATTTCTGAGATAGGGGGATGTGAGCACTCACAGCATGGAGAAACATATGATTAGCAGAAACAAAACTGCAATTAGGAGAAGGCAGTAATAGGCATCTGCATGAAATATGCCCTCAGCATGAAGTCCTATTACAGGGAACTGCTGTCTGCCTGGATGCAAAGGGCCAAGCAGCCTTTTGGCTATAGGAATTTGGCACTGGATTTGTGAAATGATCACGATTACAAACAAAAGCCCCAGCATGACAGGATACACACACTACTGCTGATCTGGCCCCAGCAGAACTGGACACCAAAGAATTGAGGAGAGGAAAAGCAACATAAGCTCCCCAGGTTACTGCAGGGAAGGGGAGCAGGCACACAAGCTTACCTTGGGGAGAAGGGGAGACCTGTGCCAAGGGGAGAGTAGGAAAAAACCGGACTGCAAAGGTTGTGCAAGCACAGGAGAATGGATTGAGACAGGGTGCAAAAGACAAGGGGAAAGGTTGACAGGCAGTCTAGGGACACAGGCAGGGAGGTAAACAGGTCGCGCTTGATAAACAGCCAGGCTATCCATGCAGGGCGCGACTTCAGCAGCAGTGACCAAACTGAGGTCATCACACTCTGAAGGCAAAACCCACGAGAGTGGCAATGAGGTGCCTGGAGACATGGCTCAGTTATCCATGTGTCAGTGCTCGTTGCCTTGCTCTGGTAGGAGCAGTCCCAGTTCCCGAGGTGGGGTCCTGCCCAATTAACTCAAAACCTAAGCACTGTGTACAGGAAGGCCCTGGGAGTAAAGGTCATTTCAAAGCGTGTTTTGATGTTCGCAGTCCCTGAGTTAAAATGGATTCTTCTCTTTCTTCATCATACTGCCTCCCCCTTTAAGTACATAAACTAGAGATACGAGTATCAGTATCAATGCCCACTTCTGGCAACTCCAAATTTTTTCTGCTGCAAGTTGCCAAAAGTTACATCAGTTTTCCAAAGAAGTAAATTTTCTGGATTGAGGTGTATAACTCAAAATACAGAAATGTTTCAATTCATCCTTCTTCCAAATGCACATATACAAGATTTCTTCTGTTTGCCTTTTAGACCAAATACCCTCATCTCTTCCTCAGGTTTGGAGTATTTCACATAGAAATAAGCTTTTCTAACATTGTCCTTTTTACTACCTGCATCTCATGATTCTTCAACCATAAAGAGGGAGGAGAGAGAAAGGGAACATGCCATCACTAGTGTCCAGTGACCCAAGCACACTGTGATGCACAGTGATCCATGTTTAACCACCCATGGACACACTCATAGGGCCAGTGCAAACCTGTTGGCTCCGTACAGCAGCAGGTCACATTAGCATGGGAAATCAAGCTCTGGGACCCCCAAAGCATTGTTAAAACAAGCCTTGACAAAACACGCCAAAGTGAAAAGGCAGCTAGTGGACTGTGACTATCAAGCAACAGTTTGGCATCACTAACAAAGCTTGCTGCAATACCTGCCTGTTGCAATCACTTGTGCTCTTTGCATTCTCACTTTCTCAAACTACCCAGAGAAACAAGCCACATACTCACTGTGGAGCTGAATTGCACTTCTTCCCTTCTTGGCCTACAGGTGCTTTAAATAACATACAAAAGCAGTTTTTTCTCCTTTCTTCCCCAACTAAATCCCGTACATATCTGCTATTTCAGGTTAACAGTTCTGATTCACTATGTGAATCTTACTGGCATATAAAAGGATCTAAATATTGTTGTGGGTTTGCACTATGTTTTGGGGAAAGAAGAAGATCCCATTTGTTTGTGAAATAATCCATTTCTGCATGTGCATTTGCTCTTAATATTTATTGGAAAAGTTGTGAGTCAAAAGCCTCCTGATGGAAGATTCATTATCTATTTTATTGTCATTGTACGAATCATAGATTTCCTATATCCTTTCTGTATCACATACAGCACAAGCGTAAAGATCCTCATGCTCGCTTCATCTCCCACTGAGCTGAAGATGCTTGGCCAAAGAGTTAAAGTAATTCAGCAGTATACCTGAATCTCAACTCATTTACTTCTATTGTGGATTTGTCCAAGTGTCTGTATCTAGAAAGCAGGTGTCTTCCTTGCACTGCTCTGTGTTTTTCAATAAAAGTATGAGACAGAAAAAAGTAAGACTTTAAATATTCTTAAGGCATCATGTCTTATTTAAAAACTACTCGCAGATTGGCAGGCAGCTCATAAAATATTTATGGGGAAGATTATAAAAGTGAAGTTGTAAAATGATCCCTATATAGGTTTATAAAATATAAAACGGACAGGTAGAAAGATGAAGAATCCAACTGGGAAACCAATGCCCACTGCCTCGCATGGCAGAAGCCAATTCACAGAGAAAAGTCATTCAAGAAATGAGGCAGAAAGATGCTTGCTCTCCCTGGACCAATGAAGATACTTTGCATCTGACCCTGTGCTTTGAGGTGCCCTTGCTGGGTAGTGTGTGGCCCCTTGGCTACCCGATGGAGCCCCAAAAACCACAGAATGCCCAAGGGAAAGAGTTTCCATCTCCCTAGCTGGGGCCACCGCTCTGCTCACAACCTAGATAGGACACAGTCAGGGGCCTGTGGAGCTGGCCTTGGACATCCAAGCCCTAGGCAGTGATGTGGGAGAGTTTTCCCATATTTTTTTCATAGGCGTAGGCCAAAGAATTTCAGCATGCAGCCAATACATTACTGGAAATGCACAAGGGGACAGCATTTAGATATCCTCAATGAGGAAAGGGACCTCACTTTGCTAGTCAGTGCAGCCAGTACCAACAAATGGCTTGTGCCCTGAAGCAGCATATAAACTCCTGTCCCAGCGCTGCAGAGCTTTATATGTACATTTAATCTCTTAAATATGAGATAAATGAATGCTGCACTTTTCTGAAAGAGAGACAAAATGCCAGTTGCCTTTCAGAGGTGAGATCTTCACTCAGAACTTCCTTTACAATAACTCAACCTTGGGGACTGCATCCGACCCATCTCGAGCTGTCATTTTACAGGAGGTTTGTGAACCCTGCAAGGTTGTTGTTTACAAGGAGTTACTGCTCATTTCAGACTATTTATTCCAAGATGTTAAAGCAGTAAGGCTGCATACGTGTTGCAGAGCAGGCAGAGGAACAAACACATGGATCTGTCCATCTGGCCAAGATCCTGTTGCTTCAGCTCATGTGTGTAGACAATAACTTATTCAGCAAATAGCTTCATCCTGGATAAACAACATCAACACTGAGAGCCAGAGGCAAAAGTCTACCTCTAGCGATGCTGGTCCATGATCAGCATTCACCTTTGCTGCTTGCAATCCTAAAATATATTCAATATCACAAAACCATGGAATACTCAAGAGACTAGTGTAAAAAAACCAGCTTTTATATTGGAAGTTGTTTTCCATTTTTCTGTTCACTTTCTTCCTGCTTTTTTGATATCTGTAATGAGTTACTTCCATTGCACAGGACCAAACTTTCACCTTTTCAAATCTGACTCATTCAACTTCTCAATCTACTCTCAAAGTCCTATAATTTGAAGAATGGGATCAAAAGAGCAGTAAAAGGTCTTGAGATGACAAATTAACACTAGACAACTGGTCTGAGAGGAACCAGGGCAGGTTCCCTTCCTAAGGGCTGCAGGCTCACCATCTTCTCAGCTGCTTTCCCAACCACTTGCTGTCCCCCTCTACCCAGTGCAACCCTGCCTTTGACCTCTGATTAACTTGGACGCCTTCCAAAGGAAGTTTCACAGTTCCAGTGGTGGTATTTTTAGCCTTTAGTCTTTCCCTGCATTTGCACTGAATGCCTCTCTGCTTTCCTAAACCACCACCAGAACAATTAAAAATAATTTAAACAAGACACCATTTCCCCCTCCTGCAGGAAGCTCCCTCTGAAGTGATCTCCATAAATCTCTCTAAAGAGGTTGTCAAGCCTTTCCATAGCACAGCTGATGGCATCCATGCCTTGAAGTCAATTTTCCCATTTCCCCCTCCCAGTTTGCTGCCACATTAGTCTTTCCACAGCTTAGGAGGAAACTTGCAGAGGGTGTTTTCCAGGTCAGCCAAGTTTTCCCTATGCATCTCTCTCCTTTGTAGCCATCCAGTCCCTTCCTGGTCTCCTCTGGGAGGTATTTTTCCATTGCTGCCACTCTCTGGTTGGCGGCTTTGCTGAGGACACTTGAAGCATGACTCCCAGTGAGGGACTGCTCGTGCACTGGCAGCACAGGAACCCCAGACAACAGAAGTACCAGGAGGTTTTCTTTAGCACAATCATTGCCTAACTAGTGGTTTGCAGCAACGACCACATGCACCAGAAGAACATTTTGCAGCCAAACACTTTAGGCTGAGCAGCCTTGCTTGCTAATGCTGCTCTCAAGCATTCAAAAGTCATGAAAAGCAACTTAAAATGCTCCAACAGGAAAGGAAAAAAAAAAAAAGCCTTTTGCTTTGCATTTGCCAGCTCTTCCCTGGAGGCCTCTGTCGGACCCAAAATATAGGAATAGAGGACCCCAAAACAGTCAACTGAGGTGTGCCCCACAGCCAGGGACTACACCATGACCCAGCTACCAACATGCAAAGCCTCAACATCCCCCAGGAAACACAGTGTAAGAGTTTCACACCTCTCTCCCAGCTGTGCTGCAAAACCTTCCCCCTTTAACAACACATGTGGGACATCTCAGTGCTCCTACGGTTTCAAGGAGCTACCTGAGGGGATGGAAATTTCATGAGTCTCCTAGGAGCCTTAGGAAGATTTCTGCCTGCACAGATTATAGCCCATTCAGAAACCTAAACCACATTCCCTTCAGGGAGCAACTCAACTCATGTCCAGTCAAACCAACAGAAATTAAAATGATCCTTCCTTTGATTAGTTAGAAAAGATGGGAGAGTACAAGAGAGCAGACACTGGTAAGGCAGCCCAGATGGTGGCAGAACGGGGCAGCATGCAGCATGGACACTCAACTCTCGACACCTGCAGAGATATGTCCAACGCTGCTGGAGCATATCATTGGCAAACGGCATCATGTCATTGCTGTGTATGTCATACATTGATACGTAAGCTGATGACACACAGTTTGCTTCACTAGCATGCACATTACATGCCTTTAAATACCTTTCCACTCCTGCCTGCCCCCCACCTCCTTTCTGGGGGCAAATTACCTCTCCCAGCCCCTTTTGGTGACAAGAAGCAGAATCTGATAAAGTGTCCAGAATATGTGATGTTTTATTATGACATAATATTGCTGGTGAGGTGGCCGGATCAATCATGATGTAACATATCAGGTTTGTTTCCCCTGAGGCCCCTGCTTTTGCTGGAGACACACTCTGCTTCGGGTCACGCTATTTCCTGTTGTTGAGATAGACAAGCTGGGTGCAGAGATCAGATGAGAAAGCGATTTCCAGGCCAATACAAGAAAGGGAGGGAGAGGAAGACTGTGCAGAGAAAACATGGAGGGAGGACACAAAATAGGAGCCAGCACAGGTGGGAACACTGACCATGTTAGGCTCGGATAGGCAACAGCACGCAGAGAAGAAGCCCACCCACAGCCATGATCGCAGCAACTGAAAAGCAAACAAAAAGGCCCAGGATAAGGAATAATCCCACTGCCCTGGCAAGGTGCAAATACATTTGCAACATTTTTGTATGCACTTATTCCTTCTTATTGCAATTATTACTTGTACCTTAACACTCTGGGCTGCAAGAATTTCATGGCAAGTGCTACCAGTGGGGAAAGGCGCCTTGGGGAGAGCGTATAGATCCTGGTCCTGCAAAACAATTAACCATGTGTTTTCCGTACTGGAATACCACTGTTACGATTAATGGGGTCACCCATGTGCTTAAACTTAAGCACCTGCCTTGAAGCAGGCAAAGTGACTTTTGCCATGAGCATGTGTGCAGTACAGTTACAAGTTTCTTTAAAAAAACCCAACAAACCACTGGCTGAATGTGAGCCCTGCTTTTGCAGGCCCTTATGCATATACTCAACTCACACAGCCCTTTCTGTGTCTCCTTGTATCAATGAAGCTTTGCACGCACATTATGTATCTGCAGAAGCAGAGCCTTATGTGTCGTGTGAGAGCATTCAGCCTAAATAACCTCAAAATATGATGAGTTGAAAGGCACCGCGTGCGTCTACAGCTTGCTTTTGAAGGTTGCTGAGCCATTACTCTAGACTAATCAGAGTATGGGTTCACTTGACATCAGTCCATAACCCGAGGCTGGCTGCACCTCAGTAATTGCCCTTTATCCTTGTCAGAGAACTTGCATGGACAATCTTTCTGTTACCAAATCTATTAAGGCAATTCATCCTGAAAAAGAACACAGTGCAGAAGGAACAAAAGGAAGAACTTCAGTCCGATACACAAGCAGGAGCCCAAAGGTGCAGACTCACTGTGATTAAAGTCAGCTGAAGATCTCATTCATCATTTCTCCTCAAAATCATCATAACATATTCTTGAAAAAAATTGTGCCCATCAGATTGTTATAAAGCATAACTTACAATGTCTAAACACATTAAAATAGCCTATTTATACAAAATTAACATTCTGCAATTGCACCGCCTTGAATTATGATGTAAAATAACTTCAGGCATGCAATGATTTACAGAATTATATACTGGATAACGTGCTTATTTAAATTAGAACTGGTGAAGAATGTCTCTCTAAGCTCCTTTTGCATCAGCAAAACAACTAGCTAAAATTTTCTAAACAGTGATGCCAGTATTTTTTTATTATAATTGAAGATATTTTGTATTTTCATAATGCCCCAGCTCGTGCAGTCATACTAATATGGGAGCAGCTCAGCTGTCACTAAACCTCTCCACTGATCCAAGTTAACACCGAAGATCCAAAACCCAAAAGCACACAGAGTAAAGCATTATATATTTTTAGTCAATTTTGCCATTTCTGGGTTTAACCTCACAGGAATTGAGTGCAGGGAGCTGTTACATCTCCAGACAATCACTGTGGCTGTGACAATCACTTAGCTTACATTTCAGCTAGGAAGCCCTTTCCCCCCACCGCTGGCATTTCCTATTGGTTGCTGCCACCAGACCTTCCCACACCACTCAGCATGCAAAGTCAAGGTTTTTGAAACAACAGTTCAATTAACCTGAAAAGCAACCATTTCCTTAAATTGAAAAGAGCTCACTGTTTTCTTAAACAAAGAAAACTTCTTGAGTACCTCATCAGCAACTGGGCTGCTCTGAGACACAATCAGTTCCCTGCACTGAACGCAGAGCTCTTCAGACCTCACTTGCTCCCTTCTACGGGGAGGAAAAAAATGCTCAAGTGCAAGGGAACTATGCCTCGATGCAGCCTTACTTCTGCCCTCCTGTCACATAATGTTGTGCGCTTAGGGTCAAAATACTCTGACATTAGGGGAAATCTAAAACTCTTAGAAACAAACTAAACTGGATCAGCAGACAGCAAAATTCACTTTCCAGTCCCAGGAGCCCTTGGATATATAAGTGAATGGACTACTTTGCCTGAACGGTTAGGACAAAGGAAGATTTATTACTGCCCGTATTAAAAGGCTGGCTTGATTTGGCAGATAAACTTCAGAATATAAAAATTCTGAGGCAAATAAAACTGGATGTTAAGTCCCAGCAAAGCTGCTGGCCATGGCCAGTACATTTGTGTGCTTATAGCTTCTAGGAGGGACAGAGCTTCCCCATCCCCTTGCTCCATGCAGAGCTTTCTTGGTTTAGAAACTGAGGAGCTGAAAGCAAAAGCTTTCCAGAAGACTTCAAATGCTGTGGCAGGATACGAGATTGCCGCTCAGTGGAGGTTTGGGGTTTTAAGATCTTTAGCCAGCATGCTGACCCGTATCAGAGAGCAGTCAGAGTTGAACCAAGCACTGTATACATGAAAATTATCTGCAAATTATCCTCCAGCCTTACTGAATCAACTAGCAGATTATGAGGAGAGCTTGTGGGGGCTGCCTCTGGCTCCAGCAGGCAGTTAGGAGCCCCTCTGATCTGCTGCAGGTTAACAGATGACATGTTCACGTAACAGTGAAGGTTACTGAGAAAACACCTGCAGTATTAAATCCCCTTTTTTTGGGAAAGAACAAGGCATTGAGGCAGCAGCATCTCCAAAAGCCAAGCTGGCTTGAAACAAGGTGTGACTTCTGCTTTGAGCCTTGGCTTCAAGGAAGGGGCTGCAGACTAGCAGAGGCAATGTAGAGGAGCCTGGAGCTGCAGCAACACCTCCTGGACCTCCATAGCCTGCTGGCACTGCCGGCTTCTTGGCTAGATCAACTCTACTGCTTTCGGTTATCTCAGGCACACAAAGCCAACACTCCTTCAGTTCTAGAAAAGGTGACCCCTGCAATCCCTACATGGTTTACAAACCAAACTGTCCAGAGAGCAATCTTTAATAAACCTGTGCTAGGAGAACTTATCAACACCCTTGGCATCATTTCAAACCCTGGGCTACATGCTCTGTTAATGAAATGCATACATATGATGGGCCCCAACAACTCTGCCTGCAATCAATGTAATTAATTTACCACAAGTCTGCAGATGACCTATAAAGCATTCAGAATTAAACTCCATTTCTAGTGGCTAGATAGATCTCAGAGAGGCTGTGCTGTATATAGCTGCGGCTTTTAAGAGTTATAAGTTGAAGACTTGGAGTCATGATAAATGAAAGCCTCGTTTGTTGCTTTTAATAAGCATGGGATGTTCTTCAGAGGCTTGCAATTACAGTCTGAAATACTTGAGGGTGCCTGGAAAGATTTTTCTAATCCTTCACGTGGCCTTGAGTGATGGCAATGATTGCTTCCTGCATGTCCAGGTCAGGAGGCCTAACACCTCATGAGTCAACATGCTTGTTTCAAACTTCAGAGGAACAGCATTGCACCCTGTGAGCTGCTAGGAATATATTCCTTCTTTGCCTAGAACTATATGAATGTTTAAGGAGTCTCCTCCTCTTCCTGCTAAGCTATACCTAGTCCACACATTAAAGCACGTCTCTCCGCTGTTCGAGAATAACTGAGAAAGCAGAAGCCCACACACGATATCTATGCAATCACTATAGGGAAGGAGAGCAATGCTTCCAGGGAAAGGAACTGCACTCGGAAAGACCTCTGGCATTACACTTTGCTATGTCTAAGCCTTAAGAAAGTACAGAAAACCTTTCTTTCTAGTTACGAGGTCAAGTGGCACAACATGGTGTGCCCACAGGAGAGGTCACACTTCCTATTCCTAGCATCCAAAGCAAGGTGAAACATCCACATATTCAGAAATGCAGAGGGATGACAGTCTGGCTTTCTTCATTCTCTACCCACTCCACAGCCAAGAGAAGATACTGCAAAACCCCACTTTAAAACGCCATATACACATGGGGCTTTCATCAGTGCTCAGGAGGAGCCTGGACCTGCTACCACTGAAGTTAGGCTCCATTTTCAGCTTGAAGAGCAAACCAGTTCCCTTCTCAAAGTGGAAACAGGAGTTACACAATGCCATCAAATGCACTATCTGAATGAAGACAAGGAACTTTCGTCACTGACTGCTGCACTCTCCCACATTTCCCCTGCAGAGACAAAGCCTCCACCAGCCACTTCTCCGTTCATGACAGTCCTCCTGCCCCGTTCCCAGGGCTGCTGCCAGAATAACTCAGAAATGATGCTTTCAAGGGCAATGCCTCATGGGCAATTAAGCTTGGAGCTTAATTACAGATTTGGTCAACTCTCACCTCCTGTCTGGGCCAAAGCCATCTGAAGGAAGATTAGCCTAGGTCCCTAAACCCTCCTTGAAACTGTAGCAACTCAGACTGGCTTGCAGAGCCTGCTGTGTTTGCACAGTACTAAGCCAAGAAGTGTTTAGAATAAAAGATGAAAAAAGGTGTTGCAGCACCCAAATTTGCCAAGCTGATCTAGGCAGGATGCTAGAAATGGGGACTGAAGGCAGCAGATTTCCACACTGGCCCTGGGCAGGCATCAGCTTGTGCAGAAGGCTGTACTGGAGCACATTGTTTTCAGAGAGGAATCCTGTATACCAATGCCGCTAACGCTCCTCTCTGGAAAAACATACCGCCAAAGAGCAGAGAAGCTGTTAACATGCCAGAGGTCATAAAAACCTTGACCCAAACGGAAGCAAGACCAGACCCTGCCTGCTCTTGGTGGATGGGAATTTTGACTTTGCAGACCAATAGCTTCTCCAACAAAGTCCTTCCTCTTCTCAGGTGAATCGTGGGGAATATTTGGCAGTAGGCAGCATTACAAAGTGGATATAAATCACAGGAGACAATGTCCTGTAGGAAGAAGGAAGAGCAGGCAAGAATATAGAGATAAAAAAACTCCTTTAAAAAGTAACAGTGCACAATAATTGTGACTCATGCTGGAAAAATTCTCTCTATGAAAAACATTATCTACGAACTGTCTCCCATTTCCTACGGAAATATTGAAAAAGCAAACTATTTTAAACCTTGACACATCTTGGAAAATAGAATGGGGAGGGGGTTGTGGAAAAATTCATCCATTTTAACCTTCCACATCATGGAAGGTTGCAAACATTGGCTCAGGACCTAAGATACACATGACAATTCTTTCATCTTCTCTTCTCCCTGAAAGTCACTTTTTAACAAGATGCATCTATTTGTGTCCAGAAAGTAATACTCTGCCACTGCAGGGGCTGATATTTAAAAGTCTAAATCAGCTAAGGTCAGGGATGGATACTCTAGTGCAGAAGCCTCTAATTGCCAATACCCAGGTGGCAAGATTTGTCTTTGCTTTGTCTTTCGGAGCCTAGTTCCTTGCCAGAAAGAGACTTTCTATATATGCACAACACAGGGCAAGGGGCAGTTTTGTTGCTTCAAATCTAGTTTTTTTTTTCTCAAGTTCTATAAAAAGCTCCCTCCGGTTCTTTGGCAGATCACTTGAGATGGAAAGGTCATCCATAATGGGTATAAATGCAGATGCACAGTACACTTCTTAGTTATTTTGAGTAGCTTTTGCAAACACGCACAGCATTCACCTAATAGCATCCCCATTTTACTCTGTAAAAACCCATGCCTTTGTTCAGTGCTACAAAGCTCAGATGCTTGGGGGACTGGAGGGACTTTCAGTTTCTTAACACTCACCCTAGGACCCTGTCAGTTTTGCAAACAGGGCTTGGACAAAAGAGAGGGAACTGCTCTGGAGCAGTGGGTCTTCTTCCCAGACTGATGCAAACCTGCCTTCCTGTCTCAGTTTATGGGAAGAAAGGGGCTGATGACACAACAATGACTGAAGCACCTTATTGCTCCTTGCAAGATGGAGCGCAACAATCTTTGTGACTGGTGTTGTCTGACACAGACTGTAAAACAAAAGTCTGTAATGATTTTAGATTAATATATACTTCAAGCAGGAACAACAATGCCAAGTGGCATCTAATTCAAGCATTGCTAGGAAAGCAGAATTTATAACTTTGCTCTGTCTGTAAAACGCATAGCGCTTTTAAGAAGAACACATAATCCTAACAAAACAAAGATAATAACAAGTCCATGTTCTTTAATTCAATGCTTGTAGCTGGTTTAATAATAGATTTTCAATCCACTTCTCTTTTTTTTTTTTTTGCTGAGACAACTACGGTCTGATTTAGTGAGCCTCTTTGATTTGTAATCCTAATCATTATATTATTAATATGCCCTTGATGCAAAGAGCAAGATAACTTTAAAAAGTGATCAGCTATTTTGCTTGACATTTATGACCTTGGTCAGAGGACGCATTATTTACAGGAAGATTTTTCTGGAGCATCTGCAAGTAAATCAGCTCTGAAATGCAGCTTAATTGTTTAGGGCAAAGCGCATTTATTTTCAAATTCCCAAGAACCTCCAGCTTTAGACACAAAGCGTGTTTCCACAGATGGACGCTGGCATGTGGAAATGCCACCGTGACTACTGTTCAGCTGACCTTTGGTTTAGGGCCAGCTGCCAATGGGAAATGCCAAGCTGTTACTTGCATTCATCCAAAAGAAGTGAGAATACCGTCAATATACTTGAAAGTAAAAAGAGGGGAAGAGGTGTGGAAACTTCTGCCTCCGGGGATCTAGTGGAAAATAAAAAGCCTGCAGAGCCCAGCAAAATCCCAAGTCTTACAGCTGGGAAACTACCTTCCAAGCTGCTGAGAGGAGGAGGACATCCCCTTCTCACTGCAGGAGTGCTCTCAAGCCCCTGCTCACCTTGGCCTGGCACTTGGGAGGATAGGTGCAAAGAGATAGCATACAGCATCCTAGGGAGGAATATCCTAATTTTGAGATGCACAGGGCCTCCCAAGGAGCCTAGGAGCAGCACAGAGCCAGCAATAAGAGGCCTGTTTGCAGGAGATGCCCAGGCTATGTCCTCAGTGCTGCAGAGCAAGAGAGTTTTTCTCCTTAGCTTTGCTGCTGGACAGTACCTGCTCTCCTGCATTCACAGAAAATATAGAGCTTGGGCTTTGCACAGCTTGCCTGGCATAGAAAGCAGTGGTGGTTCTAGCTGGAGAAACTCCTGGAGTTCAAAATATCTGTTTTTCTAAAAACAAGTATGGGAAAGAGTTAGGAAAGAAAATGTAAACCCCTGGAACTAGGCACTGGAACAACATAACCACTCCAAAGACACAGGAAAGTGTCTTCCAGAAACAGGTTAATAGCTTCAGAAAGGGATTATCCCATGAGCTGGAATGCATTTATCATCCCCACAGCAGGAGAGTCACTCCATGAATTGTCTCAAAATCATATCCAAGGCAAAGCAACATGAGTGACACATTTCAGCAGCATCTCTGCTTCTTCCAAAGAGGAGCAATTTCTTTGTTTTGCTTTGTTTAATTTCAAATTGGCTGTCAGATTTCTGGGCTTCTGGGGTTTATTTTTCTGTTCTCAAGAGTCAATGCACTAGACAGGCTTTAAAATTAATGGGAACCCAAAGTGGCCGAGAAGCTTTGTGGTTTTGATGCCAACTCTCTAATGATGGACCAAACCTTGGAGGCTTCCCCACCACTTCCAGCCAAGGGACTGGGTTCTTCCCAGTTTAGGGAAAGGGTTGAGAGATAAAAATGGACCAAAAGCTCGGCTCCCTTTCCCTGTCCCTTCCCATGCATCCAGCATGGCACAACAGAGAAGCTCCTGGGAACCTGCAGATGCCCAGTGGCCCTGAGAGAGTTGCGAGTACAATGCAAGAGGATTAAGGCAAGCAGCAGAGGTGGTGATAAAACTCTAGCCAAAAAAGACAAGGGCTTTTATAAACATGCCAAGAAATAAAGAGCCAAGAGGAAGCACATCCTGGAAAGCCCATTAGGGCAAAGGACAGAGACATAACTAAAAATAATTGCTGAGGCTTTGCAACTGCTTGCTTGGACCAGAGAGGGTAGCAGCAAAAAGACCTACAAGGGCACGCCATCCCCAAAAGGGTCCCAAGCACTCATCAGTGACTGTGGGAAGAGCAAGAGCTGCTGGTTGCCACAGTTGTGATTCTTTATGGCCACAGAGGGAGATACACCCCTCCCCTTATGATTCACCCCCTCAGACTCCTCCTTGCAGAGGTGCCAGGCTATGTGCGCAGTTTCCCTATAGCTACACATGCTTCCTCCTGTTTGCATCAATACACACACGCATCCAGACTGGAGGAGACCAAGCTCCACATTCCCCCACTCTGTTTGAGGAGGGATTTGATGCAAAACCTCCAGCCTTTAAGGACAGACTTGAATTCCTGCCTACGGTGCTCAGAGCCAACTCTTTTTGGCTACAGCTTTCCTGTAGCCCCTGGTGTGAATGGCGGGTAGCCATTCATCCCCTCATGCTGCTGCATGCTTCTTGTGCAGACAGAAACATTTACTTCCCCATTTTTAAGCCCAACAAGTCACTCACAGCAGATGACAGGAGCTTGAAGGCTGAGCTGGAAGAGACTGTCAGTCTCTGACCTTGAGTGGAGATGAGTTTGGCAGCACACTTACCTTTTAAGGTAGGAAATAACTCTGTCCTTCTGCGGATGCCTTATGCCTGGAGACAGAGCTGCTCAGCCTTCCTGGATTTCACCATGCCACATTCACAGACCGATACCCTACCTCCTCTGGGAAATAAGACCCTCAGCCAGTATGTTCAGTATCAGCACAGTTCCTCTGCGAGTATCTTGCAACTACTCTTAACGCTTAAAATATCCTATAATTTACAGCCACCTTGCTAGACCTGAGCTTAAGACACTATCATGAAAGCAGCACTGGGCTGATGGGTACCTTAGAATTATAAATGTTTACTTTGCACGGAAAACAAATTCAGCCTCATCAATAGATGCACCTCACACTGTTTGCATGAAGGATGTTGCATTGTTTGACTATCGCCATTAAAAAAAAAAGTGCTAATATCACGTGTAGTATATGAAAAAAAAAAGTGCCTTGTGTGCTGGCTGCTACATAAATTTAGTGCTGCAGTACAAACTGATCTTGATACAAGCCAGATTTTCTTGCTCTACCACAATCTCTTGTTCACCAGCAAGTTCCATCAGCTTCCATTAGAGTTGTCAAAGATGGTATAGTCCAGGCTTTCATCACTTGCCTATGTTTAAGCACATGAGAAGTCAATGGGATCGCTTGGTAGTTTGAAGCTGAGATTATCCCTCCATGTGGGGAGCTCTCTGGATAATTTACCAATGTGCAGGGAACATATTAGTGTCCCACACATGAAAAATGAAATCCAGACGTGACCAGAACTTGGGATGTTTGACCATTTGGCTGGGTTTCTTCTCCTTCTTTGTGATGTTTTCCTGAAGTCAAGTTTTGCCTGTGAGCAAAGCCCAATGTGAGCTCTGAGTGCAAACATGTGGGCTTCAGGATATTTTACCTCCAATAACATGTTCTGCTTATTTTTAAAGGAATGTGAAAACACTCCTGTGAGAATCAAGTCGAATAGTCAGGGTCAGTTTATACGGAGATGAAAATCATTGGGAAGTGAACTACATGTGTGAGTGAGCCTTTGCCATTCCTGCCTGTCCAAACAGATCAATCAGTCCACCTTCGTGCTGTTCTACAGCGCTACGACTTGACAGCTTCATTCACATGCTGCTTTCGCCTAAATAGTGCTAATCATCTGGTCAGATAAAAGTTATTACAGAAGTCAGAGAAGTATAAATACACAGCTTCTTCTCTTACCTTCCGCTGAGAAGGAAACCGATAACAACAGCCAGCAGAATGACTCCCACTGTTACAGACACAACAATTATAGGAATCTGGCTCTGGTCGCTGGATGCAGCTACTGCTGAGATGAGAAACAGAAAATGGAGATTAAGGTTAAAATGATAGTCAGAACTCACATGATTCTTTCTAGTGAAGCTGCCAGCGAGGTTTCAAGTCTTACCAGTTTGCTGCTGCTTTTATGGTTTCTGTTTTCCCCCTTTGCTGTCTGTTTCTAGTTTAGAAAGGAAATGGGTGGAAAGAAACCAAAAACACATGCAAAACCAAGCCAAAAATGCAACAAAATCACATCTCATTGCTGAATTCAGAAACCAAAGTGTTGCAGAACGTAGCCTTTGAGTTTGTAAACTCAAGTTTGTCTTCCTGGGTTAGCTGCATTAGAAATCACAGAGATAAAAGATGAAAACCCAACAGGTTCCAATATGCAGAGAGAACATTTATGGAATGTTATTGTTAAGAGACATAAGCAAGGTCTCCGAGATAAGCAGCATTAATTGCACTTCCAGAAGCTATAAACAATTAAAACCTAGCTCCTTGTGGCATCTATATCACATGGCCAGAAGGTGCCTTTTGTAAAACAGGGATTTGCTAAGAGACATAAGCTGGTTGTTCTTTTTATTGGCAAACAGAAGCAGAATTGTCCCAGCCCATGTCTCGTAAAAAGCCCTCCTGCCAAAAGGCAAGAGATGAGTCCTGTGAAAAAGATGCCAGAAGAAAGGTCAGGAAAGCTGTTTGAGAACTGGGCTTTACCACAGGTTAAGTAAGAGCAGGTGAGTACGCTCCTGCAGCCTGTAAAATGGCCATGCTAACACTGGTTTTTTATCTGCTTTGCACTGCAGGGGAAGGAGCCCATTTCTCCCCAGGGGTCTGCATATGGGGCTCTCCAAGCAGAAGCCAAAGCCTCTCTCCACTGCCAGCCTAATTTAGATTATTTAACCACCCCAGGGTACAAATCTGGCTTTCTCCCCACAAAACCAGCTCCCCAGCATAGGTGCTGCTGCTGTGTGGGGAAAAGCCTATACCTCCTACCCTTGTGCCAGCCCCAGATGAAGCTTCCTCCACCCCAGGGAGCGGCAGAAATCAACTGCAAACTGAAGTAGCCTTTAACTAAATGACTGAAGTAAAAAGGGGTCCACAGCACAGGATTAACTTTATGAAGGCTATAAAATAACTTAATATAGTCCCATATTAATTGTTAAAAGAAAAGAAAGACATAAAGGTATGGCATTAAACATTGATCTGCAATGGGTTTCAAGATGCTCTTCATATGGGAGCTCTCCAGTGTGCGGTGGTGAGCAGCGTGGACCTGCTACATCAATGTAAATGATTTCAGAAGGATTGGCCATGATACATTAAATATTTAATGTTAACTGCTCCAAACCCGTGCCATCATCCAGAGACTTTATTAGACTCATGAATTTATGGAGGCTCCTTAAGATGATGTTTTATTTCTTTGTTGACAAAATAATTAAAAAGAAAAACATTTAAATGAGACTGTTAAGCTGTGACTGGTGGGTTTTTTTGCAGAACTCGAGGGATGAGGAAATGAGATAAATCCTGTTGTGATCTGTGGCAGCTAAAAAGCCTGAAGTCATAAGCCAAGCTGGGACTTTGCTGTCATTTAGCCAGGGCAGGGGGAGCTTCATTATGCCACCTTGACTTGGTGACATGTTCCTACTCTTGCTCAGCTGACCAGTTGGATTAGTTCATCAATCCAGTCAAAAAACAGCTTTTGGCAAGGTTAGTTTTATCAGGGCTAGACGAGCTTGGTGGCATTTGGAAAGGAGGACAGCAGCAAGTAGATACACCCGGCAACAGCTTCCACTCAAATAAAAAACTTCTGCTGAAAAACACAGCCCTGGCTGCGTCACAGTGCTTCGCAGAATTCCACATGCAAGCAGCAGAACATAAAAAAACCCCAAAATTCAGGAAAAGAGAAAAGTCCAGAACAAGTTACAGCTTTCCCTCCTTGCATTTCTCAGGCTATTGTTTCACATTTTATCCAAGGGTATTAAAAATAACTTCACAGAAACCTTGTGAACTGGGAACAAAACCTGTTGTTTAGTCCATGTGATTTTGGAGGCTGTTTTTGATTCTCACAACAGCCACTGAAAGGTTTTCATTTGTGCCTGAATCAAAATAATTTGCCTTGGCTCTAACAAGAGGTTCAGATCTGAACTCCGATGTAGCAGTGAAATTTCAATCTGTGCTAGCTTTCAGATTCTCTGGGATGTGCAAGAAAGCAGTGGGAGTCTGGTCACACTCCCAGCACTAATATTGACTTTATACAGGGCCTTCGTAAAAAAAAAAAACCAACATAACTTTTTGAAAGGTTTTAAATGTCAACCTTTTTTTTGCATTTTGCGAGATACTGAGGCTTATGTTGTGTTTCAATTCTACGAAGCATTTAAACATCTGGTTAAGTCCTGCTTCAGCCAAGGCTGAAGTCCAACAGAGGAACAGTTCCCAGCTCCTAAACTGGGGACCATGCAGTAGGTATTCCTAGGACTATACCAGCAGCTCCTTAGAATCAGAGAAGTACCTACACCTCTGCCTTTAAAATGATAAAAAGACTGTGGTACAGGTGTAACTAAATGACTCACAGGTTTTAAAGAGTTTAAAGATATTAACATGCGATGTCCTCAGAAAATCCTGAGTAACATAGATACTTACATGACTGTCTTTATGAAAGTGCCATTATTTTTGGACCAGGGTCATAGGTACTAGTGGCACCAGATCAAACGCGCATATATTTCACGTACTATTTATTTATTTATTTAATATTTATTTAATAGTCTGGAACACAATAGTACTCAAATGACTCTAAACTAGAAACTTTCCAACTGCAAGCAAAATTTCCTTAGTATAATATAGAATAATTTTTGGCATAACAAGATTATGTTGCTACTTATAGGGCATGATAAATGGTTAATACAATAAGAAATACATTAAATAGACCATTCTTATTGCATTAATGTTTGCATCGTGATGCAATTTGCACTGTATTAGTTCTATCACTGTCTCTACTGCTATATCTCCACGTGTGCCATGATTCCTTTAAAACCTATTACAGCTGCAAAGGTAGCATGCACTGAAAACACAACCCGGCATCTTCTTCTCAAAGATGATGAATTTTAAATGAACTGGAGTTACAGTAATCAAAGTATTGATGAATATAAATTTCCAAGGAAAACATACAGAAAATAGGCTCTTTCCCACAGGAATGAACAGAATTTTTCAACCACAAAATTTCTCTTCCATGCAAACAGTATAAAAAATTAATAAATGACAGTTGTACAAACTGAAACAGATCAGATGCATTTTCAGAGGAAGAAAATTATCTTTGACACCTCTGCAAAAATTTGGTAATCGGGTCAAAAAGAATTTCCCCACAGCTATGCCTGAACAAGGGAAAGAGCAGCTGAGCCTCTGCATGCCTTGGGAGTTCAGCCTGCCACAGAATCTGCTTCAGAATCCAGACCTGGATGATCCGATTCATTAAAAAAAAAAACCCAACCCCATAAATTTATAACAGGCAAGCAAAAGTCCTGTGCCTGTAGTGCACATTTTTCCCACTTCTGATCACAAGTCAAATTCCTTTCCTCAAGGCTATGGCAGCCAAAAGAAATAATCTTTCAACTTGACAGGAACTTACACCAAAAGATGTTAACGTCAGTTCAATTCTTCCCCTTGCAGGGAGGCACCATTTCAAGGGTGTTTCCCCAGATGCAGATATTTAAGAGAGCTCAGCATCCTCTCCACATAGCCATTAAGAGTTGTGGAAGAGCAGGTCCCATCCCCTCTGCCCCTCCTGAGGGATTTTTCCAAGCAGGGAACACCATGAATTACTGGAGCCTGAAGATCTCCTGCCTTGGCCTCCCACCTCATCATGTGAGTTGAGGGAACAAGGACAGACACTTTAGCCTGTCTGGTGCATGGCCATGAAGTGCCTTATGTTTCCAAAGAAAAGGGATGAGGTCAGGACAAGGAAGAGCTCTCTGCAAAGGTATCGATCCCCTGACTCATTTCTGGTAACCATTCCAGAGACATAGGCTGACAGTAATTAAAAGCACTTACACACTGGGCTGGTTTCAAACTCAAATCTTCGGCTGAAGCCACCGTAGCCAGCAGCTGTCCGGGCTCGGATCTGGAAGACGTACGCAGAGCCTGGTTTCAAGCCATCTGCTGTAATCGTTGTCTCTTTGGATTTGATGATGGTGTAGCTCGTCTCCTGGTCCTTTTCCCAACCCCCGCCCCAAAAAAACACAGAGTTCAAACACACAAATAGTAGTTCTCAGAGAAGACAGACTCTTAATAACCCCCACAGCAATGTTACAAAGGAGAGTGAAATACGCATTTTTGAGGATCTCTTCCTCAAAACTACTCCTCTGAAGGCCCTTTTTGCAGTAGAAAATGTGGGATCTGATTTTGTCCTTTAAAATCAATGATGCTAGAAGGTATGAAACAGAGCAGAGGGACTCTCCACCCATAAATGACAGTGCAGGGACCAGACTTGAATCTGCAGTAGGAGCAGCTTTCCATTGCTTGGGATGTATGCAGCCTAGGGCAATGGAAAGGTTAACCCTAGAAAGATCAATCCCAAGGCACAGGGAAGGGGAAAAAAAGTGTCATCACCATAGAAAGGGATTTTAATTTATATGAAAATGACTTCCCAGTGATTTAATTAGGCCTGAAAAAGAATATTACATTACACATTGTACAACTTTATGCTGGTATTTCTAGAACCACGATTTAGACCTTGGGAAGGGAATAACAAACCAAAACTCCAGAAAAATACCTAATTTTGCATAGTTCTTCTGAAGCAATGAACTTGAAAAGAAATTGCTGAAATAAATCTTCATTTACATCAGTTTCTAATGCGAAAGAGTTTCAGTTCTTTGATTAAAATTTCTCTCAAATGCTTGGTAATTACTCTTACAATTATTTACTGTAACACATAATCTAGACAAGAGCTCATAAATTAAGGTCTACCAACTTGGAAACCGCTTTTTATTTACCATATCCTCTCAGATCCAAATTATTATGAGATAAACAGTAGTTCTTAGTAATTCCCTGCCACTATTTCTGCATAGCTCTTAGGATCTGAACTGATTTTTCTTTTTTCTTTTTAACTTAATGGGAAACCTTCCATAGACAGTAATATGCCTGGATAAGGCCCTCAGAATCTCCAAATGTAGGATTGCATATTTTCTCATTAAAGCCTGTAGCTACCCAAGACTGTTTCAGACAAATGTGTGTGTGTGTGTGTGTATATATATGTCATTCCTTTTCTTGTTAAGGAGCTATCTGACAAAACTCAATTTTCCAAAACATCTAATATAGATCATTCTCATGCCTCGGAAATGAACACTGTGAGTTTACCCTTATAAAGGGCTGAAAACCAAGAGAATATAAATGACAGTAGCAACAAACAAGAAGGAGTATGGATGATATCCCTAATCTAACTCAATGACTGGTTAAAAAGCAATAAGTGAATATTAGGTCACATCTCTGCTTGTATGTCAGCCCAATTAGGTTTTCAATACACTGCTGGTGTCTGCAAACATTTAAACACTTGAGCTTTCCTGCAGAAAACACTAAGCTTCATCCTGAAAACACAAGCTATCATCCTGAAAGAAATAAATCAAGATACCATGAACTTGGACTGGCTGTAGCTACCTCCCTGTGAAGGACTTCCACTTGAACTATTTAATGAAGCTATTTGAGACAAGTTCTGGACCACAAATACATTTTAAGCCTCCCCTCCCCCTCCCCCCGATTTGTTTGAAAACAAAGTAAACGACCACATATATGGATTTTTTTGCTTTAATTATTTGCTCATTATCAAGGTTTCTAGAGGGTAATCTTCACAGACCACTCTGTGGTAAAGATTCAATGCACCACAACGCTCATTCAAACAAGTTAATAAAAGAATCAGTAATAGATTATTTCCAGCAATAGCATATCCTGACTCTTGCTTGGTGTTTTAATCTTTTTGAAAACCTCAGCCTTATTTAAGCCACACGTGCATCTTATGCCCTTGCCCAAGCTCCCTCATCTGTAAAAAACACTGTTGATTTTATCCTGCTGCAGAAGACTTCTGAAATTCTTTCCCCTGTTTGCATGGGGTGCTTGAGCAAGTCCCTCCCATGGTCAGAAAAAGAATAGAGGAGAACTAAGGACCCAGTCCTGGTTCATGTTAAGTGGTTTCACCTGGGTCATAGACAGAACTAATGGAAGATCTTCCTTAAAACAGAAATTCAACCCCCTAAAAAAGTGAATTGTGTCTCAAATTCATTATTTTCCTTTCATTTTCATGTAAAAATTCTGGCTGCTTCAGAAGAAAGAAGGACAACATACAATCCTAGCTAAGGCAAACTGCTATTCAGCCAACTCTTGCAAACCTGAAATCTAAGATTTCCAAAAATTTAAGGCTGCATTGCTCAAAAGATGCTATTTAGACAAAGTGCATTTACTACCTTTTTCATTTAAGCTGTATTAATTTTGGAGGAAGAGAATAAATCATCATTTGAAATGAAGGCTAAGCGAGACAAGTTTTGTAGGAAGAGAGTGTTTTCCATTAGACTGAGAGCAAGAGCTGGGAAATCCAGGAAAGCTTTTAAGCCAGGATGCCCTTCTTCACGTTAGAGCAGATACAATCTCTCCGCAAAACCCTTCTCCTCTTCTTACACCATGGATGCAGAATCAAGTGAATAATTGAAATACCAAAGGCAAGTGATAGCCTGATGTTTCCGGGAAGAGATAGATGCTCCATCCCCAACCCCTCCTATTTTTAACAAATGACCAGGCTCTATCTTAATGTGATAAGGCCGGAGAGGAATCTGACACACAGATTTAATGTATTTGTTCAAGAGAAGTGGCATACTAATGGAAAACAACACCCTCATTTCGAGTCTTCCTAATCATTTACTGCAAAATCAATCTGACATTGATTTATGCATAGAATTGCTCCATTCCCTTCCGTAACTCAAATAATTTTAACTAAAAGAAGAGGACAGTAAAGAGAAGGTACTTGGGATTCTCAGCAATCAGTCCGTCACACCTTTTCAAAATATTTGATTTCATATTCCAGGATGATGCCGTTGGGTCGATCTGGCTCCTGCCAGGAAAGGGAGATGCTATTTTTAGTTATCTTCCCTTTTTTCACACTACTGACTGGAGAAGGTGCTGCAAGACAGGAGAAAAACAGAACAGATAAAAACCATGGTTAGTCAGATGGTCTGCCCCTGCCAAAGTCACACTCATCAGTGCATTCTCAAATGCAAGGTGATCCTTAGCTACTGCAGATGAGCAGGGTCTGTTTTCACCCTGGTGGTATTTGCCCATTTATAACAACTGGATGCACATAGATTTTTCCAGCAGCTGAGGATCTGACCAGCATCACCCACTGAGCAAAGTAACAACACGAACTACCATCAGCAGCTTACACACCAACCTTGTCTTCTCAAGCACTTTTCAAACACAGCTTGCCTTTTCAAATACGTGAGGGGGCTATGTTATCAGAATTACATACTGATTACTTATTGCTTTCTTTCAGTTCCTTTGAAGGTATGTATTTTTAAGAAGACCTTAGATTACATGGGCTCCTTAACTATTTAATTTTTGCCTTGTACAGTAGTTAAAGCCTGGATGTCTTTCATCCCCTCTCCTTCCAGAAGCAAGGA
Organism: Eurystomus gularis; assembly: GCA_013400335.1. Taxonomy (NCBI): domain Eukaryota; kingdom Metazoa; phylum Chordata; class Aves; order Coraciiformes; family Coraciidae; genus Eurystomus; species Eurystomus gularis. The sequence goes on from VZZY01020723.1 coordinate 95,348, forward strand.
ACAGGGTAGCAAGGCCATTACAAGGTTTGTAATTCAATTGCTCTCCATAAATATCACTGTGGTGTTTCAGCTCACACAGCAATGCTAATTCCTTGCAAATGCCAACTGTAAAGATTTTAATGGCAATCACGGTTCGGAAGTTCATGGTGTGCTTGGGGAAGCCGCAGCATGAAAGCAGCTATACCAGCTCTGCTTATTATTTTAAGATGCAGCCCTGAAAGGTTATCTGCCCTTTGCAGCACATGTGCATCAGAAATAGTCTTGATTCTTTGTTTTCAGTCCAATATCTGCAGAGACTTTTCAAGTTGTGCTTGTTACCACCCCTGCCAGCTTCCTAGCAAAAGTTGCTATGGGCAATGCAACCCTAACACCCCAGGTATTTTATGCCAAAGATAGGAAACAATACTGAGTGAAAAGAAAAAGGACGGGAAAAATTCATAGTCTCTGATTTATGGGGCCAAAAGGAGCTTCTCTAGAGGAAGACCAGCCCATGCCTGGCTCAGGGCCTTTGACTCACCCTCTGGACAGGCCAGCTCTCAGCAAGGATTAGAGAGGGGCTGGGGACACGCACAGCAAAGATCTTTGTGGCCATATAGGGAACAGAGTACAAAGAGTAGGAGCAAATGACCACACTTTAATCTTCCAAAATGTATTCGGAACTATAAAAAAAAAAGAAAATACTTTTCCTAAATGCAGGACTAGCTAATTATCATAATACTAAAAAACCTCAACCCTCAGAAGTAAAATAAAGACAACAAACAAATTAATTTTGCCAGGTCTGATCTTCAGCTAAAAGGAATAAGGGAAGAGCTCCAGACAATGATCCCTGGACTGAAGGCTAGCAGCATGCCTTCTCTTTTCAAATAAGCTCCTGCATCTCAGTCTCTTTTCAGCCCCAGTTTTTCTCACTCTTGTTTACTAATATCTCCCCCACTTGGCTCTTGGAGGATCCTGAAAGGTGTTGGCCATTTCCATATTGTTTTCTGCTGGAGAGCTGGCATCAAGCTGCAGAGACAACATGCTTTTTAGCTGTGCATGCACCACTGTGCTCACAACTGCTTCACCGAGCAAGTAAAAACCATCTTGATTTGAATGATGATCATGTTATTTATGCAGGCACCACATGGTGATCACCAACAATTTCTCATCTGCAAAAGTCACCTTACCCTCAGCTGATGTCCTCCACAATTTTGGGGGCTATGGAACGGTGAATAAAAACCCAGACTCAAACTGCTTATCTGGTATAGGATTTTCCATTAATTAGTCCAGGTGCCTAAATGTGTTGTGCATGTGTGCACAGCAAGTTGTGCATGTGGAATATACGGTCCATGCACATGTGTACAGTCAGATGTGTTAGCCCACAGAAGACACAGCAAGTGGTGAACTCCACTAAGGATGAAGTTCCCTCCTAATGCAAAGGGAACTACATGGTTTTCAGAGGCACTGGAAAACAAGTCTTACTGCGGGGAAGTGCTGCCAAATAACATGTGATTCTACCACTCTAGTTAAATAGATGATATTGATCACTTCTTTTCATGAGCCACTCGGATGTTATATATAGGGGATGGAGACACTAAAAAAGAAGAAAAAAAAAAGGATCCATGCCCCTCTGGGACTGTTCTCCAGTGCCCCCAAATCCCTACAACACCTGTCCCAGGCTTGCAGAACCGCTCCCCAGGCAGCAGAGGTTTGGCAGGATGGAGAAAGTCAGAGCTGAGCACTAAATCTTTTTAAACTCCTATTTAGCAAAAGCAAACTTGAGAAGTGCAGTGAGGGGAGACCTCAGCCCTCCTTGGTATTGAACGGCTCTCAGGAAGGTGAAAACCATGCAATTCTTAGTGTCAAGATCGCCTGACCAAATAATGGACTTTTCATCCACTTTACTGAGGTTTCCTGAAGTGTTTATAGGACCGAGGCTCACAAATGTTTTAAAAACAAGAGAATGAAGCAAGTGCTCCTGAACTCTGCTGCAAAATCTTTCCCTGGCAGGTTCAGAGGAGTTTAGCTCTCCTTCATGTGCATCAGCACAGTACAACACAAAATGCACCACCAGCCATCCAAAAGTGGCCATTAAACCACCTGCTCCCCTAAAACAGAGCATCCCCTTTCAAAAGCAGCATGTAAAAAGCTTGGTCAGTTAACAGCTCCATGGACTTAAATCTCTCGCCATGCAAGTCTCAAACACATTCAATCATGGCTCTGTAGAATGCTGTGCTCTACTGGGAAAAAGAGGAAAGATAAGAAAACATGTAACCCAGCTCTCAAAGTAAATTAGAAAAGGAGTAACTATATCCATTTTGAATCTCCTTCAAAAGAAGTGTTAAAGTGTAACTGTGAGATAAGGGCCAATTAAGTAAATTCAATAAATCCCAGCAGTGCTGGGATGATGCAGCAACTATTCTGCATCCCCAACACACAGATATTACGATGCTCTGAACTGAAGGAAGGAAGGTATAAGTATTTTAGAGTTTTCGTTGTCAAACAAAATGTAATCCAATCCAGGCAAGCGGACAAAGTCTGCAATCATTCCATCTTAAAAGCCTGCAACTGGATACAGTGCTATATGATCTCAGGAAAATAAAAGGATTACTTGAGACTTGCTTTTCAAAGGTCACTGTTTCTGCAAGGGCAGCATCCTCTTAATAGAAAGAAGCCAAGCCACAGAGTGCTTCCAACATGTAAAAAAAATAAATTCATGTAAGAGTCAAGATATATAAAGGTGTAATCTCCCATATGTCTTATGTAAGCAGGCAGAAGTCTTGTTCAAATACCTGTTTTGACACTACAAAGGGTAGATGTACATTGTGAATCGTTCACATGTTGCTTTACAAATAAGCTGCACACATGCATTAATTTCTCAGCAAGACATTCAAAATCAAAGCGGGATATTACATCATTTATGTTTGCCTGCCATTCATGAAAACAGCCATGCATGTGATGAAAGCAAACAGAAGACATAACAAGGTGTGAAATTGCTAATGTACATTTTTGCTTTCCTGAGCCCCAAATTAATCAGGAAGCAAATAAAAGCACGGAAAACTGATTATCTCTCTCTTTTTGTGTGTTCTGTTTCTAACATTTCTTAAGAAGAATAAGGGGACATACCAAATAAATAAATGCACATTTCTGCAGAATACGCAGCATTAGTCACATCTGAATAACTACAGAAGATGATTTTATGAGGAATAGACCAGTTAGGACATTCTTCTTTTGCAACCTTTGATAATGACATTAGTACTGAATTAGCCAGATAGGCACCAAACCCAGTTTTTACAACACACTGTGCTCTGTGTCCCACTAATGTCTAACATACAATGGTGCTTAGTGGAATAAAATGTAAATTATCTTTTAAGAGAAACTAATGTTTTCAGGTGAATGACCACTGCACCAAGATAAAACAAATAATCCCATTTCTGTATCTCATGGTCTATCTAATGCTCTCTCCAGCCCAATTACTTTTGCCCTGGTATTTTTCACTCTGGCAGAAATAACTGCTAATGGCTTCCCATCGCACCTGTAGCCTCACAGCCAGTGAAGTTTTCTACTTCTGATTAAAAAATATACTAGCTCCCTTCACCCTTGGTGCAAAAAACAAGCCACCTGCCCAGGACCTTCTGTCTAGCTTTAACTACTGCCAGGACAGATCCTCTCATTTGGATCAACCCAGAGTAGCACAGGAAGAGATGCTGATTGACACAGGCAAAGGGGCTGGCACCTCTCCTTCCTCTGGCTCTCCAGGTATCTGGGCTTCAGATCCCTTTCCAAAGACAACTAAGGCATCAAAGAGGAAGATCCTGCTGCTACCATCTCTGTCCTGGTTGCTTTTATAGGCATATATGACATAGATGTTTATAGCTATAGATGTCACCTTTTATAGGCACCTATGCTATGGATTTTCATGTGGTTTTCATGTGTTTGCAATTTCTTTTACTCTGATTATATTCGCATAGACATTTGAGATCTAACATTTCAGACCTCGCAATACACCTTGGGGTTCCTCCTTCCATGTGACACCACATTCTTTTGCAGTCTGAATTTACAGAATCACAGAATGGTTTGGGTCGGAAGAGACCTTTAAGATCACGGAGTCTAACCGTTAACTGAGCGCTGCCAGGTTGCCACCAAACCATGTCCCACAGCTTTGAAACCCCTCTAGGTGTGGGGACTCCACCACTGCCCTGGGCAGCCTGGGCCAGGCCCTGAAATGCTTTCAGGGAATAAATTGTTCCTTGGTGTGACCAGGCCCTGGGAAGGCCGTGCCAGGGAAGTGGGTGCAGGCAGGGGCTGCTAGGGTGCAAGCAGCCATGAGCACCATGGGGAGATACCAGTGGAGGCTGCAGCTGGCTGGGAACTGGAGCAGTGGAGGCATAGGAGCACAGGGGCACTTCCTGCTGCCTACTGATGCCATGGGGATGGGAGTATGGAGAGAGGATGGAGCCAAAGCCCACACAGAGATATCCATCTGGGCAAGAAGCCTGGCTCCTGCCCTGCACAGCCCCACAGCCTGCCATGAAATTTTTCTCAACCCAACCCAGTCCATCACAAGCAGGGAGGTCGTGGGCAGGGCTGTGGTCATCACCCAGTGGCCATCAGCAGAGCAAGACCTGGCCCAAAGCCTGGGTGTGCCAACAGCAACACTGGCAGCTCCTGAAGACACCGAGTGTACCTGGACTGGAGAGGCTCCCACAGCAGAAGAGGAGGAAAAGGTCCCCATGCTTCTCCAGTGCTTGCTTGGCAAGCAGGGCCCAGTAACAGATTGCCCATCTCCTGCTCCATGCAGCCCCACAGCCTGCCATGAAGTTTCTCTCAAACTTCTGGCCCCACAGGAACCTATGGCAGGATTGTCTGAAAGAAGACTTCCGAGGGGAAGTTGCTGAGTTCAGTGTTGGCCTGTGTGATCAGGCAACTTTTGGCAGCATAAAATGATGATGGCTGAACCAGCACAACACTGGTGGCACCACGACACCAGCCACCCAGAACAGCTCTGGCAATCTGAGCCAGAAGATACAAGGTCTGGAGGGCCGACAGCAGCCAGGCCCCCGCAGCTCAGCCTGCACTTGAGGTCACCAGCACCGCTGGCTGGGCCCCTGTGCCAGCATCCCTGCACAGGGACACAGGAACAGGTCTCTGGGCACAAGCAGCTGTGCAGGATCTGGCCAAGCCAAGCCAAGGGTGCACATCAGGTGTTACTTCAAGGACAGGTCACAGCAGGAGGCTGCCCATCCTGTCCATCAGGCTGAAGCCACTGAAGAAGATGGAGAGCAGCCGCCTGGTCTGCAGCAGGTGCAGCTCAGGTCCACTCAGGAAAATCAGTCCATGGCAGCAGCAGGACAGCCTGGAGCAGAGCAAGCTCCAGGAGCAGGAGAGGGATGAGGAGCAGAAAGTAGCTGACCAGCAACTGCCCAAGGAGAAGCTTGAAGACAGTGAGTGCCAAGAGCAGGAAGGGGATGGGATGGGACGGGACAGAAGAATGAGGCTCCCTCTGCCTGGACCAGCCGCTGCACCCAATGCCCAGCTGCAGCCCCATCATATTCCACATCCCTGTCCCAGCAGCTGCTGAGAGTTCGTCCCAGGAGGGTGTTTGCAGGTCAGAGCCAGGCTGCCATTACAAACCCCACCCCTCTCCTTTCAGCTCTGCAGGTGAAGCTCTACAGCTTGGGACAGCCAGACTGAGCTGCAGTGGAACACTGGAGCTACAACATGAGCCCAGAGGCTGCAGGAGAGGCGGCAGCCAGTGACCTGACCGGCAGGTCTCCTTCCTCGGCAGGGCTCACCAATACCAAGTTGACAGCTTTGGCCCTGGCCAGAGCTCCTGAAAAGCTCTCAAGAGCCTGGCTCCTGCCCACACAGTCCCACAGCCTGCCATGAAGTTTATCTTGACCCGACCCAGTTCATCATAAGCTGGGAGGTTGTGGGCAGGGCTGTTTTCATCAGGCAGTGGCCATCGTCACAGCAAGACCTAGCCCAAAGCCTGGAAGTGCCATCAGCAGCAGCAACACTGGCAGCTCCTGAGGACACAGAGTGTCTCTTGCCTGGAGAGGCTCAGGGAGAGGCTGCCGCAGCCCCTCTCCCTCTCGTGGAACAACAAGATGGAGAAAACGTGGAATATCCTCTGTCTGGAGCCCACCAAGGAGAGGCCAGCACAGCCACCGTGGCCGCTGGCCTCGGCAGCACAAGAGGCTGAAGCGGCTCCTTCGCTGCCTTCCAACCCTCTGGCAGAAGCTTCTCCTACAGACATCATCCAGTCCCAACAGCAGCATCCCTCCCTCCAGAGGAGGGGACTCAGGGCTCTGCATAGGGCTTTACGTGCTGTCTCCTGCTTGCCGGTGCTGCCTGAGGAGTAGCTACCGCTGCCAGGACCAGGCTGGTCCTTGGGGATGGCACCACCCGGCCCTGAGCCCACGCAGAAACAGGAAGAGGTACGCACCTGAGGGATGGGGCACAGACACACCCCAAAGCATTCAGCTGTCCTGAGCACATTGTACTGCTGGCCACCGCTTGGCCCTGGATGCTTTCTGAACCCAATAAAGGATGATCATATTCCTTCCCTGTGCTCTCCTGTGCCTGGTCCAGCTTCACCTCCAGGGCCTTTCCCGCAGCCACTGCTGCTCCCTAACCACCCGACCCTTTCCCATCCCCAGCCAATGCACCACCCGCCCCTGCACTGGTCATGGAGAGCCTCCCCACTGCTCAGTCCCATGGCCATGGGCCATCCTAGATGGCCTCAGGCCTGTCTGGCACCACTGGCCCCAGGGAGAGCCTAGATGGCTTTTCTTGTCCCCTGCTCCTCCAGCATGTGCCTGGGCAGGAGGCTCTGGGACACACCGGGCCAGAAGATTTAAAAGTCAAATTCATGTTTGTGACTAAATGAACACCTTCACCTGTCATCGTGTAACCAAATAGTTATGCTATCACTAATGCACTTATAAATCCAGGTTTAACTGAAGAATATGAAACCTCTATCAGAAGAGTAACCACAAGACAAGTAATTCTGGTTCCACTTCAAAAGCCTGGTACACAGCAATTTTTCACTCAGTTTCTAATTATTGAATTTTTTTTCTCAGGCCTTTGGTGACTTCAGAGTTTGAAGCAAGACCTGCATTATTCACCGAGTCACACTAAAAGTAAGTGAAATTACAGGCAGCTTCAAGCAGTAGATTAATTTTAAACAAGATACACACATTAGTTAAAACAAAAGTACTGTTTTAAGAAGGAAAAAAGAAAGAGACATCACTGTATTATCTCTTTGCATTTCTGTATAGAAATTATATAGTTTTAGAAAAGCTCAACTCTTAATGGCTCCCCTAAGGGTAGTTTTACTGCAGATATTATGCTTGGGCCAGAACTTACAGTCTTTGACTTTCCCGCTGCAATTTTTAGCATCACAAAGCATAACCCAGTTTGCATGATAATTGGTTTCAAAACTCGTTGTCCCTTGAGGAAAAGTAGTTGCAAACCATGCCTGGCTAGTTAGGCAAACAGGTTGGATCCTAATTTGCAGGTGCTTGTAAGTGCTTCTGAAAACTGAGTCCAGGGAATGTAAGGTCCTTGGACTACATAGAATTAAATGCCATTTCAATCCTGAGATATTATACGGGATTTCAATGATGCACAGGCCCTACATAGTGCAAGGGTGTAGAATTTAGGCCTAGGATTAAACAAACACCTTGTCAAATATGAGCCCCATCCTAAATTACAGTTCATACATGGAGATTATCTACTTTCAAATGAATTTTTAAGGTATCTCTTGAGCAGATGGGACTTCATGCTGGTTCTTTTCACACATCAAATATCAAAACAAGAATACAATCTCCAAATTTCCTTGGCAACAAATCTATGGTGTTTCTTTACATCTTCTACTTCCCAAGACAAACATCTAGATAAATGCCAGGTCTTAGATCAATTTACAGTCTTTGTTACCTAGCTCCATTTTGAATGCCTCTGAAACCTGAGATGCCTTGATGTGTGCCAGGAAATGGAAGAGGTCATACAAGACAGTGGAACCCAATTCAAGCACTCAGTGGCCCCAACAGAAGGCAGGGCCCCATTTTTGTGACATGAATCCATGGCTATCCCAAGCAACCAGATTTATCTCATATGAAAAGGGGTGATCTTTCAGGTGGTTTCCACCCCAGGCCTGAAAAGATTAAATGAAATTCCTTGAACTTGACCAGCAGGACATTACTTGAAGCCCAAGGTGGTCACAGAGCCAAGCTGCTCCCAGACCTTGCTGCCTCCCAGCTGGACACAGGGCTGTGTTTGTGCAAGGTGAAATCCAAATAGCTGCCTAATTCTCTTGGAAAGACTGTTCTTTCTTTGACAAAGCTTTCCTCAGATAATTTCTCTCTAGACTTCTAGTCCTTGGACCTAAAATATCAGAAAAGTACCTTTGCTAAAGGCAAAAAGAGCAGGATGGATGCTGTGGTTTTATCAACTCTACTAGCCTGATGCTTTTAATTACCAGCAGCCCTACTACAGAGAAGTGCTCACGACTGGAAGATACAAAACAGAAGAAAACCTTCAATTCATACTCACATTAGAGAGATAAGAGAAGTAATCTTCATGCAATTTGCATCAGCACAGAGATAACAGTTAATCTCTTGTTTCTGATCCGTGTAACAGCTCAGGTGATATTCATGGTTGAGACTGGATCTGCAATGCACCAGTGTGGTCTAAAGGCTTCAAGATTTACTGTTCTTGCTGTAATTCCACTGTGCTCCCACAACTTGGGGGAAGGTGGGATGCATGTATGCTAAATTCACCTAATTCAAGGCCACCTTTTCTTTGAGCAACTCTTGGAGAAGGTTGCAAAGAGGGACAGCAAAGAGAAAAAACAAGGAAAACCAAGTATCTTCTGATTCACAGCAGCTACCTAACATCAAGAGATAAGGACCTATAAGAAGGACCTATTGCTTCTTGCTGCAAGTTGTTTGATGGACACTCCATGGTATTTAGCTACTCCTGTAAAATGGTACTAAAAGAACAAATGGAAAGACAACATTATTACTGCATATACAAATTACTGCTCAAATGTTCTCTACAAAACTTGTGTTATAAAAATGTACCTATAGAATACACTTTGTTATTAAGACTGAATACTGATTATTGATACATAAGTTATGAAAACAATAAAATGCATAGCTTAAAGTGTTAGTATGCAGTCTTTTCCTCTTAATCAAAATATGATGTTAATTGTAAGAAAGCATGGCTCAACACATACTCCTCGAAGGTCAGTGGATGCAGCCAACACAAGCTTTGCTATTCACAAAATATTTTGCCTTAAAAAAATACTGCTACGACTCACTGAAGTGCCTACCTTTGCAGAGGCAACCCAGGTGGGCATAGCAACGTCTCACCTCTGGCACTTCTTTCTGTATGCCCTGTTGTTGACTGCATGAATGTT
>VZZY01020728.1:0-37474 GCA_013400335.1 Eurystomus gularis
GGTGGTCGTGAGATGGCAAGAGGCTCGCAACCGTGCCTTGCTCTCGAATGTCAGGGTGCGGGTGCGCTAGAATTTACCGCGCGTGGCGCCGCGGCCCCCATTTGTCTGCGTGTCGTTAATTAAAAGCGCGGCATCGCATAAAGGAAATAAAAAAATAAACCTCTTTTGAGGTCGGTTTGTATTGGTTAAGAGCAGAAACTAAACATTTCAACAGGGTCTGAAACAGCTGGAAGATGTTTTCTGTCCTAAGCCTAGTTTTGGAAACATTTCCGAGCCCAAGACCGGGCTCAAGTCAGAAATCTGTTTCTTTCCACCAAATTGCTCTGGCTCTACCCCTGACATCTGAACCGCAAAATAAAACACAGAGCAAACGGGCTTTTGTTCCAAACAGCTGAGCTCCAACACAGGGAGGAAAGCCCAGCCACAGCTGTCTCGAGTTCTGAACACCAGCAGGTTTTGACAAAAACACACACACATTCTGAAATAGCTTAGGAAAGTTAAAAGGGATAGGAATTGAAAGGGTTTAATTAGAACAACAAAAGGTGAAGTATTAGGCAGCTGTGACTTCTCATCTACCGTCTCCTGGTAAAAGAATACAATTAATAGTCGCTATTGTACCCTGGTCACCGCGGGCTGAGTTTTTCCTGCTTATTGCAAGAACTACCAATTAGAAGACATTGAATTTTGTTGCTGAAAGAAGCATCAGTGTGAGCAAAGAGGTAAGAGCAGAGCCTGCTGGGATGCATTAATCCTGACTGCCAAACTAGGGATTCCCAGGGTTATTTTGGGCAAGTCGTTGTCACACCAAAGCTACAAATCTGGGCTAAGCACCATCCGCTGCAGCACTGAAAATCAGACACCAAAAAATGTTTAGTCATGAAGTGCTTTAAGTAGTATCACAAGTCCCTTGAGCTCATCTCTAAGGGTCACCTCTAGCATCTGTAGGGACTTCCGTTTCCTTACCAGACTGAGGTCCACTACATAATGCAGGCTGTAGACTTACAGCTCAGGTTTAACCTTATTATGCCAGGGCATGGATTTCATCTCAATTCATGTAATTTTTTCCCCAAAATAAATTATTTTTCCCATGAAGGCAGAGGTGAAGTGATCTTACAAAGACAGGGTACTCACAATGAGACAACGTTTTACTGTTAAACACAGCAGAATGTGTTTGCCCACAGATCTGAAAAGAAAACTCTTCCAAAAGAACTTACTTTTCAGGCACTACCATTTTATTAAGAGGAAAATTAAGCTGAATACAAAATACTTTCTCACAAAGAGAGAAAGGTAAAAAAGATACAGCCAAAACGAGGCAACACCGATTACGGGTTACAATGAAAGTGCCAGTAGGATCATACGTGCATGATGGGAGGCCCTGGTCCTTTCTGACTGAAACAGGGGAAAATTCACTTAACCAAGCAAATTGCAATTAGTGCAGCAGAAGAGCTAACACAGGTAGGAAAATCCTGGGTACAGCACAATAGCATCAGAGGAGAAAGAATATGCATCTGGGATTTCCCATGTACTACTGTCTTTAAAAAAGTCTCCCAACCATCTACTTCCATCTGTTGGCTCTTCAACCTCTATCACCTTTCAATGGCAAGGAAAAAAAAGTGTCATCTTCTCTTTCATCAGATATAATAATGTTAGTTTTGACAGTAAGAACATAGGAAATAGCATTTCAAGAGCCCTCAGGAAAGATCCTACTTTGGCTGGGTGGTGGAAATAACTAACTAACTAAATACACACAGGCTCATTATTCCTTTTAGAAGCCAGAGGAAAGACTGCTAGAAATTTCCTCAGCTAGCTACATTCCCCTTTGCCTGGATAAGGTCCTGCTTGGGGCCACAAGCTCTTTCCATATGCATTTTTTCCCCCCTGTCTTTACTCTGCTCCTTTATCACATTCCCAAACGATTTCAAAACCTGTATGTCTATCCTGACCTATCTAATGATCATCAGAAGACACCTCACCTGGGATACACCCTTGAGCAGCTTTGACAATTACTGCTGCGGTATTTTGTGGAGGGTTTACCTTAAAACACAACTTAGTACAATAACAAACAGCAAAACAAGTATCTTCTACTCTTCCCCATACTAGGGGAACTCCATGGGGAAGCACCTTCCAAAAGAAACACCTGAAGCTGAGTTAACAAATCTCGAAAAAGTGCTATACAAACAACAGTTCTGTACCACATACAGAACTCTTACAGGTAAGCCTGCACACCCTCAAGGCTTCTTCTCTCTCCCGTGTACCTACACTATTACTACACGTTGAACAAAAAATGCATGTTAATTTAAATCTCATCACAATTTTCAGAAATGTATGCATATCCACACCGACTTAAGATAAACATTGCTCATGTTCTAGCAATCGAAATAAACCACCAAGTATAGTTAAAATTACCGCATCACAACGAGATGAATAATTATATAGAACAGAAGTAGAATTCAACCTCTGGATTCACAACTTCAATCTATTCACTGGCTTACTGGAAAAAGGCTTTGTTCTTCAGCATGTGACTACAGCAGAACTGAAAGTTATTGTTCTTATGAGCCATCTGTGCATTAGGACCCCAAACCACTGCTTACAGACAACATGCTGCCCAAAAGAACCTGCTACTGTTGTTCAATGTTTCAGATATAAAAAACAAAACAAAACAAAACAAAACGCATGACAAACAAGAGGGAAAGCAAAGCACAACGATGCTCACAGCGCACTACCTACGGGCCAAGGAACACTCAGAACAACCTATGCAGCTCAAACACTTCACAGCACGTTTGGTGGACAGAACCGTATGCGCCTCTGCTAGTGTCCGCACTGACAGAGGAGTATACCATCACTCCAATTACTTTTTAATCATTCACAGCACGTGGACAAGTTCTGATAACTATTTTAACATCCCTTTATATTCTACCGTTAAGCTCAATAACTTCATAGTCAACCGTGAAAACTGACACTTGACCACAGCATACTTCTTGTGACTCATTCTGGGCCCATTTGCTAAAAAGTGTAACTCTTAACTGTGCAGCAAGAGTTGGGCCAACAAGAGGTGCATTCTATCACTCGGGCAAAACAGCAAAATCCAGCCTGAATCACCAGTGCAACCTTCTGCTGTGTTGCCAGTACTTGCTAATAAGTTACGTATTGCCTGTGACACCAGGAGTTTGTAACCACTAAAGAAGTATGATAGAAACCAAGAAGGATTCAGACCTAAGAGAGGTTTAGTTTTACACTGCAGATTTGTCACAGATGTCTGGGTGAAGATAATATATCTACTGGACATGTACAGTACCTGGTCGTGGTGAATTCAGTTCAGCAAACCTCTTTAGAATATTGCTAACCATCATTGGAGCAGCAACAGAAGAGTTCTGCTGCCTGGGAATGTCAGCTTGTTGCGTTGTACCCGAAGCCATATCATAAATAATTGGGACAATAATACTAACAGCTTCCTGTGGGACTGTTGTTTTCTGTGTTAGCTGGAGCTGTGGGAAAAACAACAAAAAAAAGTGCATTAAATTGAATGACCATGTACTTCACAGTGCAACCTCCAATACAGTTATACACTCTAGGCCTACAGACAGCATGTGCTTCCACCCGCTCAGTTTTTGGGCCAGTTCCATAACAGAGAAGTTATCAACCAGGCACAGACTATTTTCCACTCAAAAGCACCCCACAGTCAGCACTGCCTCAGAGGTGACACTAATACAGATTTGTTCTAAACATCTCGTTCCTGCCATCCTTTTCCAGCACCACTAATGTGTATATCACTTAATCTAGGTGCTTAGTACCTCAAAGAAGAGCAAAACACACAGAAGTTGAGCATTCTAAGACACTTGCAGCCCAGAGGGAACTGAACTTTATATATTGTCAACATCTCTCCAAGAACACAAAACATGAAGAGTTGCTGTGCTTTTATAGAAGGGAGAGTAGGAACACTAACCGAACTAATTACAGAAGAGATGCACGCAAATCTATGCTTCCAACCGGCAGAACATTTTTAGCTGTTACAGTTGACAGATACAGCATATTTATGTTTTGCTACTAACTTGTGACGATTTCAAGGACCTGCAGCCCACAAGATTTTAGAACAGATAGCTCTACTTACAAAAAACAACATTTTGGATTTCAGCACAACAGCAGGTGTTCCTGGGGGCGCAATTGGTGGTGCACTGGGAGGAATTGTTAAACAAAACTGCACATTCCATTTCAGCTGACTTGCCTGATCAGGGAACTGTTTAGAAAGAGCAGCACAGAGAAAGAACAGCAAAGGTCTCACATCAGTGACATACATGGCTATTAACTAGGGAAGCACTTAATGTGCCTCTCCAGCTAAACTTGCAGATGTTGTCAGGTTTAGCATCAGTCAGAACAACTCTGAAAGAATCAAGCACAGGGTAAACAAGAATACAATCAGAAAGAAGCCTGCCTGCGCATGTGCCTATTGGGCAGTAACGTGCCTGCAGTTTCTCAAAATCATCATTTTAAAGGAGAAACTTGGGGAGTTTCCAGGAGAGCTAGCAGTAAAATGAAAACATCTTTATTAACACCAAATAACATATATATAAATCTAGAGTAATTTATGTGTTTCTAAAGATAATGATACAGCACTTTAAAAATATATATATATATAATAGCTGAAGCTGGGTGAACTAAATAAAGTGGTTAACTTACCAGCTCAAGTTTCATGATGTGTACGCAGTCCCTGAGGATATGCGTTGGAGCCCCTAGTAATTTTGTGAAGGCTATTAGGGTGTTTGCTTTAAAAGGTGGTCCTGCAACCTAAAGAGAGAGACTATTTAGTACTGCTTCTTTAGATAAGAGCTATATCATTTAATATGGTAACCAGCATGCACAGCTGTTAATTTTATATTTTGCAGCCCTTACATATGCCAATGAAAGCCAGCAGTACCACTCAAAACACCACCAGAGATTAACGGCAGTGAAGAAAAATGTAAACATTAGTGATTTGAGTACACACCCTTGTTTCAAAGAACTTCTCCAAAACTTGTAACTCCTCTGATTTCCACTGTCCTGTATTTTCAGGTGTTACCTTCAGTTGCAAGGTCTGGTTGGTCTTGGGATTGAGAGCAACCCTGCACTTCAGTGCCTCCGTCTTAAACATAATTACACCTGGTTCATTGGAGTTTATTAACTGTAGCTGCAAAACACCAAGTACCACATTCAATCAGTCATTTGTTAAATAGCATGGGCGCACACACACACTCACTCCCAAGACTGTAGTGATCAATTTGCCCTCTTTCCAGAAAGAAACATGTTATATTTGCATACGGGCAAAACTGCCTTGAGAATTAAGCTTATGCAAGATTTTGCTTCTTTCTGTGTCACTGAATCAATGCGAAAAAAGTGAAGAGGTGCATACTGTCTGTCCCAAACTCTAAAGCAACATTCATGACTGCGTATTTCAGTTATTGTCAACTAGTAACTAATTTCTTGGGCACTCCTGCCAAGTAGTGGCATCCACGGTAACCCTGTGGCTGTCCTAGTTAACTCCCAACGGACATGCTAAACTCACAGAAGCCAAGACATCCAAAAATCTGGTCACAGTCCTAAATTGTGACACTTTAGATGGCAAGATTCAGAAGTATAGCACAAGTCCAATACCAAACATGATACTTGAAGCATTTCAGTTCATGCCTGATTTGAAAGACACGGAGTATAAAAGCATGAAAAAGAACAGTTGTGAAGTCATACTTGCAGGCCAATATTAAAACAACTTAAACCATACCGTTTCCTGTTGTATGATCCTCTGAAGATGCCTCCTCATAATAACTGATCCAAGGAAACGCTCGAGAGGGGAGCAAAGATAGCTGCCAGCTAGTCCCGGCACAAGCCCAGGGGTAGGAGAGGGCAAGAGCAGAATATTCAAGGCACTGTGGGTGAGGATTGTAGGTATGGATGCAGCCCAAGAGCGCTGAGGTAGTTTACGAGGTGGAGGCATGCTAGTCGGCATTGCTTGGGAACCTATTGACATAGAAAAAGCACTTGCGGTAAGGAAGCACTTAACCTGAAACATAAGATACGCGTTCCCTTTACTTGTCACTATAGAAGCAATGAGTTCTCCAGGTTAAGGCTTAATCCTTCTTGTTTAGGAATTTGGTTGCTTAGTGATAGGCAATAGATAGACAAAGTCAAAGATTTAGAGTTTCAACCCTCCACCCATGGAAAGGGCCTCAGTAACATTAAAATCCTACTCCCTTTTCCTCTTTCTGCAGCATGCCAGCAGATAGCAGGTTTGTACGACAAACTCAATGAGATGTAAAGATGGCTTAATCAGTCGTGCAAGAGCAGCATTACAACTCTATGATGTGAAAAGTTAGTATTTGAGCAGGAAAATATGCCTATCATTGCTGTCATTCCAAAGATTTTTCTCTTGGTTGCGGAGCTCAATAGTTTAAGATTAATTTCTGCAATGCAACAAGAGGTATCAGTCCTGCTGAAGTTTATGCTGTAGGATTTAACTCATCTTCCAATTGGTTGTAGAAGATTTGGACTGGGACAAAATAAAGGCTTCATTTCCTCAGATATTTTTACTGCACAAGGGCCATCGAGACCGTTAGGCTGACACACAAAACTACCAAAAAGAACAGAACTGGAAATGTTAAACATGAGTTTTCCACAGTCATAACACTGATAAAGAAGCCTACTTGTTCCAGCCCGTGGGGAATGAGAGGCGTCTGGGACAGGAGAATGAAGGGAAGGGTTGGCTGGTGACATTCCAGGCATCCGTGCTGCTGGTGATGGACCAGAGACCTGGGGAGATCCTGGCCAGTTCCCTGCACGCTGACTGGGTGACATCATGGTGTAAGGTGAGCTTGGGTCTATGGTACCTACAGATGTTACAAGACCGTTATTTTTTTCGAAAGTACAACATTTTCTAATCTAGAAATGTAAAAAAGGCTTACCAAAATCTGTAAAGCATGAAAGTGTTTGCAAGCTATTAGACTACAGTTTACAACCTTATAAAAACATACTGGGTGGAGGAAAAAAAACCAACCAAACCAACAGATTCAACAGTTTTCCGGATATATTTTTAAAAAATAAAATAGAATTGAGCATTAAGGCAAATTGGCACGTTCAACACGTAACAGGGTCTAAACAAAAGAGAGCTCTTGCTTGGACTTCTACTGCTCCTTCACAAAGGAAAGCCTCAGCTACAGGCTGCTTATCTAGTCAGCATCTTGCTGTTATCTCTACAAATCTTTGGTTTTGTACTCTGTTGTAAAGACCAATCAGGGCAAGTTTCTTAAACAGTCTGTTATGTATCTATCTCACCTCGTTCATCTTGACAGTTAAACTGGTGTGCTAAAATTACAAATCTGAACTGTTCTTTTCTTGTGATCTATGGAATGGTTTCCAATGCACTGTGATTACAACAAACAACTGTTTTGGCAGCCTTCCAAACAAACATGATGAAGGAAACAACCAAAAGGCATGTTGCCCGCGTATAGGTATGTCCAACCAGCAAGATTTTGACAACATTTTCAAACTGCAAATATTTTCATATCTAACCTGTTCCAGTTAATTTTGCCAGAAAACTTAAGCAGTGAAAATACATTAACTAATCTAACAAGAGAGAGTGCTCATTAAAAGCTGCAGCCATTGTTCTGCTACAAGACCACAGGGAATTTCCCCACATTAGTAAGCAGGAAAGAGCAACTGATAGTCAATTTTTAAAACGTTAGGAACACTTCAATGTGCCATGCAGCTGCTTCTAACCACTGTTAACAGTTACACTGACGTGTATGAAAACAGCTACTTAAGCCAATCACAAAGCACATTTTTTTTCCTCAATTGACGTAGCTGTGCTCCAGAAGACTTAACTTCAAGAAGCAAATGCACCCTTCCTGTCACTATGTATATGCCTGAGAGTAAAGAACTCACCATGCGGGCTGGCAAAGCTAGCTGTTTGTCCCATTGTGATTCCAAGAGAGGAAGGTGAAGGAGTTGGACCAAAGGATGCTGGTGATGGTGCTCTTAAAGCTCCACTAGGTGAGCTTGCAGCATGCAAATTTCCTAATCAAAGACATCACGTCACTCAACACACACATTTCCCATTTTTCTGTTATAATTTTTTCTATCAACTGCTACAGATATCTCCTTTTTAGGGAGACAGCAAACAAGATTCAAGAGAATGTTTTTGTTCTTAGAGGCTTTATTTTGTACATGCATGAGCATTATATTTTCCAGATTGAATCGCCACACAAAGGAAACCTTCTAAGATACTTGGCTTGAAGAATGGCATTTCCCCCCATGCCCAGCCCTTCCACAAATTTAAATATTTTCAGCTGTTGCGCTGTAACAGCTGGGAACAGAAAGCAAAACTTTGGTGATGAAAAGCTTTTCTGAAGAAGCAGGTATTCAAAATTAACAGGTTTTGATGGATAAATTTGTAAGCTGTGAGAATGAAACAGTCTCAAATTAATTACAGAGCTAAAGATGACAGTTTCACTGAATGTTGGGGGTTTTTTAGATTCAAAATGTACTCTCCAAAACATCCATGGCAGGACTTTGCTTGCTGTTTTTCCACAATATAAGGTTCATTTTCTGCTAACTTGGAGCTAACCACAGCTCAAATAATAGAAGAAGCACGCACACACAAAGAGCTGTGCGTGTATTTCCAGCACACAATTAGCACACAAGCTCTCAGCCATCTTACCTGGTGACTGTGTGTGCATCATAGATGGAGACGGCGTCACTGTGTTGTGATAGGAGGTGGGTGGTGAAGTAAGAGGATATGCTCCTGATGCTCCTGCCTGTTTTGCAAATGGCTGAAATTGTCAACATAAGACAATGAAAATCTTTTATTATTTTGTGCTACAACTAAAGCTAAGTATGTGCAGGAGAATACTAATGAGAGTTTGGTTCCCACCTATGAAATCTTTTAAGTTCATCAACATAGTTGATTGATTCTCTGTATAACCTTGTTCAGAGCTCACTATTTTTTCAGTGACTTTTTTCAGTTTCTCCTCAAGATATAACACCTCATTCCTTTTATCTGTCACCCTATAACAGCAAAGCCTCCCGACTCCCCCTCCCATCTTTTATCTTAAAGAGTTATTTTCCCTCCCTCAGTCCCTCGCTTCTAAGGCAGCAAGTCTCATGTGATCTTCCAAAGCTGCTGTTCACATGCTATGGGCTGTTTACACTAGAATGAGAAATGGCAAAATAAATTAATGTTTTGCCCCAAGGGGAGTTGCACAGCAGAGCAGTTTTATAGTCTCCCTTTCAATTTTTTTTTCTGCTAATCCTTTTAGAACATAAGTTCTTAGAAACCTACAGTTGTAGAAGACAATAAACATTTCTTATTTTGCCTGGAGGGTACCTGTTGTTGTGGTTGCTGTGGTGGCTGCTGGGGCTGAAGCTGCGATATCAAAGAATCCATCATGTCTCCTCCAATAGGAGAAGGTGGGTTATCGTCTTCATTTACAGACCGTCTTCGTGCATCCTGATTGCTGTCAACAAACATGTTCAGGAATGTCTGTGGAAAAAACAGTTTTGTTAGCAATTTCTCCATTTAAATTTTATTACAAAAATGAGCACATTATTTGCTGAGCTTTAATACTATCTTTATCAGCTACGGCACATCAGAAACAGGCAGGTCTCTCTATAGAAGTAACTGCTAGTGGGCATTCATTATATACAGTAGAAATAGTCTGCAAAATATATCAATCCATAAACAGAGCTTCTTAGTGGATATTTAAGCTTAATTCCCTTTTTCTTTTTAAATGGGGTCTTGCATCACCAAACAAGAAAGCTGACTCATTAATATTCATATCTCTTGTTAATTGAAACACAAACTTTTTTCTTTTGTCTTTTTTCCTTAAAAATAAGAAAAAGCCTACACCTGGAAATAGCTGTTCAGAACAACTCATCAGTATCCAGAACCTATGGGCTGTTGTTTCACACCTCCAACTTCCCTGTTTAGGTAAGAACACCCAGGTCACCCCCTCCAGAGCACTCTCTTTCACCCAGAGGAATTTGCCAACCCTTCCTTCTCTACCTTTTCAATTTCATTCTCTCAGACTTTCCACTGGTATCTAGAATCCCCTTCCTCTTACCATTAGCCTTCCACCTGGAATTCGTGAAAGAGGTAGATGTTTAGGATCAGCTAAACTCAGTACCAGAGATGCAGTGTTCAGTTGCAACTGCACTGAGAAAATTAGCAAACCATCCTGTTTCACAATGAGTGCCACTTTCCAATATTTTGGTGTAACTAACACTGGTACAAGCTGTCTTCAGCTTAGGTACTCTGTCAGTGCACACAGCTTCAGTTTTCAGGAAGAGCCAACCAGTACTGTATCCAGAAACAAAGCCACAGGCTCCTGCCACACACACTGATGGAAACTATTTTAAAAGAGAAGTTTCTATCTAGAATCATCTGACATGGAGCATTTCCCCATCTGCAATGTATGAGCACTGTCCAGCCACCCAACATAATCTATGAGGAGTTATTAATCCTGCAGAATACATCTAGCCCAGCCACAAAGCTTCAGAAGGTTTTAACAAAAGGATGCCTTAAGTAGCCTCTGTGTTATTTTATTACATAGATAAGAAAAAAAAACCCTGACACTTGATGATAGTTTTCTTAAAGGAAATGTTTTAATTCAAACTAATTAACAAATCTACTGATAAATCAGAAAATTCCTTCTGTACTCAGAATTTCAGATAGACTGCAGCACTTCAGAAACTCTTCGTATCAGATCCGTACTTCAAGTTAGAAGCTCATTTATTTACAACATGCCAAAAGACACAGAAATGGTCACCTTTAATCCAGGCGCAGGGTAAAAACCTTCGACTATTTTGCTGTTGTCGAAGAGACTGTACGCCCCATCACGTATCGCTACCACACCACGGCTCCGGCAGTAGATGTCAATGCAGTACATATTCCTAAAAGCCAGCCTGATATGCGTGGGTGACTGTGGCAGAATCGAGAAACACTGATAGGCAGTGTTGGTGCGTTGAGTCAGACCCAGCATGGGCACAGTCGGAAGTTTGTTGATGGCATTTAATGGAGCCTGAGTGTCAAACAAAACCTGAGAGAGAACAGACATTGAGAGATCAGGTAACTTACCTTTAAGTAAAGGTCAGGGAAAATGGGGCATAATGGGGATACAATCTTTCCCAAGCCACCTGCTGCCCATGAGACCCATAAACAATCATAACACACACATGTAATTTTGAAGAGAACAATTCAAACAGAATTGAGCTCTTAATTATCTTGCACTTTTCTTGAGAAAAGTTTTTAAAACATTACCTGTAACAACTGCACCACATTTGGTGTTTTATTAAACATCTCCTGAAGCTGGTGCAGAATTGTGTTGTGACAGTTACTGCAACCTGAGTTTGGTCCAACAGTTCCCAGTGAAATGTGGAACTTCTGGAGTATGGAGTTCCACTGAATGCTGATCTGCAATGTCAAGAACATAAAATGGTCTTGGAAACTAGAACAGTTACAAGGTTATAACAAAAAAGCTAGTCTGCTTTAATTTTTTTCCTCATTTTTCATCAAACATCTCAACAGATTCCTAACTCGCCTTCCTCAAAAGATGTTGAGGTTGTGGAGAAAACAAACAACACGGCGCTGTTATCTTTAACATCCATTTAGCTAGCTGGATCGTTGGCAACCACAAAACTGGGGAATTATTTCAACAAGTCAACCACAAAGAAAAAAAGCCTTTTCTGCCAAAGGTGAGATACAGAAAATGAAACTCACACAAAAACAAGAACTGGACATGCTAATATGTAAGGAAATGACATGTAAAACCCACACTGCTACTCCTGCCACTTATTACTTGTCCCAGTAAAATGGACACAGAAATACTCTTAAAAATTCAGCTTAGAACATAAACACAAAAAACTTCCAGGAAGCAAATTTCAAGTGCATCAGCTACTTTACAGCGACCAGTAGCAACACTTACCATAAGTTTGTCAGAAAAACGCTGCCACACCAGCTTTCATCAATCAGGAATACACAACTGTCCTTCCCATCATTTAAAGCGTGTTGCTCAAAAATTCTGAACATCTAGTAACCCACCAAATCAGCCATCTGGCACCCTCTATTTCTGTCTGTTCCACATTCATCAATATTAATTCAACAATAATGTAATACAAGGACATATTTTGTAGCACAATTCTGAGAACTCTAAGACTACCTGTTCTGTTTTCAAATATACATTTTAAGTGTGCTTAGGAGTTACTTACTGAGCTTCCCTTGGTAGTTCCGTAACAAAGGATAAGTTTTCGGTAATTGTAGATACGAACTTCTGAAAAAAGGTTTAAGTGGTTGGGTATGTCTTTGAAGAGAGGAGGGAAAAGAGTTAGAGTGAGAAAACCACAGTAATCTGTAAACAGATAATTTTAAGGAAAAGGAGGAAATTTCTGTACCTGGTAAGGATCGTGCAAACTCCAGGACACATTCATACAGCCGAGCAATACTGTTCCAGTCATTAAGGAACATCTCAACAACTTTGCGACCTCCAACTGGTTCAGATAACTGGTTTTCATATGTCAGGTAAACATGACGGGTTGGTCCTGTGGTGTTAGGAGATGGCAAATACTGATTAAACTAGAGACTCCTAAAGCTGTGTTTTACAGACTATGAGTGAACTGTAGCAAGTGACCAGGAAGCATATTTAAATAATAAAAGTGCATCAACAGTCAAAATTTTGATTCAAGTACACTGTGGTTTATCAGCAATCTTCAGAGCAGACAGTTGTGCAGTAACACCATTAGAACTATTGGAACCGATAATGTAAACCACAAAGAAACAAAATGTACCAGTCCTCCTAAATAAAACTTACCTTGCTCCCTGGATGAAGTGGTATTAAGTGGACAGTTTGCAAACACCAGCTCAGCCACCCATGTGCGATTATTTCTACCTTGTAATCGGAAAGTGCAATCAAGAAGAGATCGGTCCAGAGCCTTCTGCGTTTCCTCATTTACACCTTTACAGGGAGGAATTCTATTCATCACAAAAAAAAACAACCAAAACAACTCAATTACACACAGTACAGTTCCAAAACTAAAAATACTATCTCCTAACATTTCCTGAAAGTCTTTCAAGTGTGGACATGAAAGAACGAACAAATCAACAACAAAGACAGCTGGACTGCTCAACAAGATATCCTACTCCTCTTCAAGGACTGTGATAAGTGTGTTACCAAAGCATTCCAAGTTAAGACTAATTTTTATATGGATTCAACACCTGCAAATTACGGATTGTTATGGGATCTGTTGAATTGCCCTGATCTCCTGGAGAAGTACAGGCGCACCAATATAAAGCTTTTATACAGAGAAACAAACCAAAAAAGATGAAAATAAGTAAGTTCTGTGGCAACCAGAATTCATGAATCAGTTCGCCTTCTAGAACAAGCTCACCCTAAATGCAATGAACAATCTGACAGCTATCTTAGTACCCACTAATTTATTCATATTTCAATGTGAGAATTGATCTCCGAGAACAGACTAAACAAAGCTTAAGTAAAAACATGCCAAATGCTTTTTCAAATCCCTTGAAACTCTATTCAGAAATTTCATGTACCACCCTTAAGATCACAAGTTCTCAGTACTTCTCTGCTCACATGCAAAGCTAAAAAGGTAGGGCCTGATGCATCTCAGGACTGGTGCCTTTATATCACTATACATTTCTGCAGCATAAAAGAAGTTAAGAAGGTTTTACTCTAGAAGGCATCTGTGGGTTTTTTAATGTTTTAAACCGATATAACCTGTTTTACTTCATAACACAATCCCAAGTTTAACTAGTAAGTTTAACTTGCGTTCCTCAGGGTTACCACAGAGACCAATGCTATTTAACAATTTCAATAACCTACCTGATGCAAGGGAATAGCAAAGTTTGCAGATGACACCAAACTGTTAGGGAGCACTTAGGGCTGCCATTCAGAAAGACCTCAGATGGCTGGAGGAATGAGTTAACTGGAACCTCAGGAAGTTTAACAAAAACAAAGTCCTGCACTTGGACCTAAATAACCTCAAGCAACAGCACAGAGTGGGGACTGACTGGGTAGCAGCTCTGAAGAAAAAGATCTTGGGGGCCTGGGGACAGACTGAACAGGAGTGAGTGCCCTTGCAGCAATGACAGACCGCTGCATCCTGGCTGTATCAGCCAGGAGATCAAGTGACTACTCCCCTCTAGTCAGCATTTGTGAATGCTGTCCCCAGGGAGGGCACAAAAACCCTCGAGACTGGA
This sequence comes from Eurystomus gularis, assembly GCA_013400335.1. Taxonomy (NCBI): domain Eukaryota; kingdom Metazoa; phylum Chordata; class Aves; order Coraciiformes; family Coraciidae; genus Eurystomus; species Eurystomus gularis. Next base: position 14,231 of record VZZY01020728.1, read on the forward strand.
AAATGTATCTGATCAACCCTGCTTCAAGCAGGAGGTTGGACCAGATGACACCCACAGGTCCCTTCCACTCTTGAATTACAGGAGGTTGGACCAGATGATAGCCACAGGTCCCTTCCACTCTTGAATTACAGGAGGTTGGACCAGATGATAGCCACAGGTCCCTTCCACTCTTGAATTACTGTATGATTTGCAGACGTTTCCTCTATAAGATTTTTGCCCTGTAATTGTCTTTTCTGGGATTCCCTGCATTTTCCTCTGCCGTATCACGTAGTGCTAACAGTCAAATAATGTATGGAGGATGTAGGCCTCTGACTTCATCTAAAATTGCAATTATATGTTCTTGAGCCATCACTGCATCTTCCTTAGCACTGCCTGGATTTTAGGATTGAGGCCTGTCAGACTGTTTTCAGAGCTCCCCAGCTTAGGCTAATGAAGGAAACAAATTATAGCTGGCTCTATGTCTACTCTTATTTTTCTCTTTCTACAGCACTGCTTCACATGAGTGTAAGACACACAATAATTTAAACAAAACAAAACCCCAAACAAAAAATTCCCCCCTCCTGCCTTGGTATTTTTAATGTTATTTGCCAAACAATTGTTTTTTTCTCTCAAGTGTATGTACGGTAATAAAATGAAACACAGGAGCACATCCTCTTACTTTAATAAACGTATTGCATGGCTGAAGCCATCTCCTTCTACTTGTACTCCTTGGTGAGGAATGTCCATATTAGATAACTGGGAATGAACAAGAGAAGTGTTATCCCAAGCAAAAAGTCAAGCAAAATAACTGTAAAATTTTCATGGATTTTTTTTCTTTCCCCTAAGGGTGACAGATGTTTCACATCCTGAAGCATTAGAAAGCCAAAAAACAGCCTGTGCAAAACTGGTATAAAGTTGTCTCCCACCCCCTCCCACAAGAGTGTCTTTTATGCTCTCATTTTCTCTTTTCCTTCAACTTTTCAAGCTTTTTGCAGTGCTTGGTATTAGACAATCAGCTCTAACAAGACTAGAGCAACCCAGTGTAGAACATCAGTCACTTGGGCTCAGCTGGTAGGGGAACTCCAAAGTGAACATGTGACCACAAGTTCGCCAGACAGTTGCATCTAGACAAGAGAACCAGGAGTAGTAGAGGGGAAAAAGGAAACCAAGTATTTTTTAACTACATACCTCCACACGAAGCCCTATAAATGGCATATTCGTATCACACATGGCTACAATATGAGCTAGCACTTTATTGAAGGCACACATTTCTCCCGACCGTTTTGGTTTCTTAGGTTCTATGGAACATGGATCACCAGATAACTAGAATTAAAACAAAGACAAAATGTATTTGCACATTTGGAGGACATATTTTGAAAAGATGTCAGAGTGTAATCTCATTCATTCAAGTTTTAAATGAATCACACATTATCCTGAAAGGATCTGGTCCACTTCAGGACTGAAGCAATTCAGTTAAAGTAATTTTACAGTCACCTCCTTAAAATAGTACTTATGTATCACCAAGCCATGTCAGCCTGACCTCAAGAAGTAACGCTTATCAGCCCCTGCAAGTCTTTCAAAGACTACATCTACATGTCAGAAAGGATATCGTGCAGGATACCAGTGCTCTGTGTATACAAGCTACTCTAGCTACCTCCGCACAGTGCTCTGCCTTGGCTCTTTAGAACAGCTTAGAAGGCCTGGCATGAATTAAAAGACAACTGCTGCAAAAGCGTTTCCCCAACATCTCCCTGGGGAAGCAGTCCAGAGAACCAAGCTGCAAGACAAGTAAGATGCCAGCCATACAAACTTTAGAAACAACGCTACCAAAACTGGTACTGATGCTCAGAACACGTTTAGCTTCCACACTCAGTAACTAGCCCAATGGCTTCTGAAGCACGTACCTTGCGCTTGACACCACTTTTCATTTGTTTCCCACTTTTTGTATCTAGAACCAACTCTTCAATGTTTGGTTTGAACTGCTGTAGTAAAAGTGCAGTAGCAGGGCTGTCATCTCCTTCAGCGTAGCTCACAGAGAGAAAATGGTACTTGTACTCTAGTTCTGTGGGGCTGCCAGGAACATCAAACATCTCTACAACCTATATTTAAACAAAACAAATTGAGAAGACCCTCAAGCTAAGAATATGTCTTCATCAGTTCCTCTCCTCTCCCCTTCAAAGAAAAGACATGAGTTTTTTTTCAAGATACTGACACTGTGGGTAGGAAAGGGACCCAAGAAGAGAAGGAAGACTAAACTTTCATGAAACAAAGAGAATGGGAAGGCTGCCGAATGATAAGCCTTTATGTCCCCTCCTCTCTATAAGCCTGACTGCTGAGCAAATGCACTGAATGAGAGAAGAGGGGGAGAGGGGAGAGTGGAGGACTACATCAATCACCTGGTTCCCAAAGTTAGAGTAGATAGCACAACAGACAAACCGTCTGGTATATCCATGACTGGGAGCAAAAGAGAGAAGCGTTTTTCAGTTACTTACAATGTAGTACTGTGGAAGGCGAGTGAGTTTGATAAACAACTTGTGTTTGGAAAGGCTTCCCACTGGATGGCTAGCATAATTAGCTAGTTGAAGAGTTTCACTGCTCACTGTAGGCAGATGTTTTATAGACTGTTTGCAACGTTGCTGTCCAAGCCAGAACCTTGCATTGAAACAAAGGTATTAGTACCACAAGACTGTTTTCCATTATTCTAGTATGCTGCTGTGCAGAGCATTAGTGTCAAATTAAGAGTCAGTCATATTCTAAGTCAACATCTACCATTGCTGCACAAGTCATATACAGAAAAATCACAGAAAAAATGTCATGAGTTTGTGTTTTCTTATTACTATCTTTACACGTTGCCTTCAGTTTGAGTAACTGACAGCTGTTAATTTATGAAGAGAAGTTTTGCTTTTGCTGAAGGAATACAGAAAAAAATTTGTGTACACCATAATATGAAATTACAGCATAAAAAAGAAGGGAAAAATTAAAAAACAGGTGGATTACAATTATTTTACAATTTGGAATCTTTGATTATTTTTTGGGATAGAAAGGAAGGTCTTTGCTCCCATATGCTGGTAAGCAATACAGTAAAATAAGTCACCCAAGCTGGATGTCACTCTGTTGACTATGTTATCAACAAATTCATTCACTGAGTAAGCACAGACATGTAGAACCACATGCAAGACACCAAATGTATTCTAATGTTTGGAATTAAAACTTTGTCCTACTCCAGTGGGTTTTGGCTATAGTGGCAAGGCCAAAAAGCCTAGCTGGGCTTGAAAGGGGCTCAGAAATGTGTGGCTTGCTATTTCAGTCATCCTTCCACTGCAAGCAGCAGTGCAAAGTGCCCAGCATCTCTCCATCATGACACACCACGTTTGTTCTCGCAGATATATGTTAGATACAGCTGTCCTAAAAGACATTTTGTGGGACTGCCTAGCTTCCTCAAAAACTGCAGCACTACCCAAGCCATTATCTTGAGTACATTATTTATAACAAAGGGAGGTTGATTAGTTTCTCCAGGGTGCCAGTGCTTCATGCGTCATCATGCTTCTTTTAGAAGCAAAATTCCTCAAATAGAGGTTTTACCCTGCAATTAGCTCAGAGTACTGGGAATTTCCAAAATGACAGAGCAGGTGGAACTCAGTTTTCATGCATATGCAAAGTGTACTTGTATTATTTGCCACAACCTCTTAAGGGAGCCAAGTGTATCTTGTGCTTAAATTTCAGGACTTTATGGAGGGAAGATTAGAGGTTTAAACCAGCAAGGGCTGAAGTGTTAGAAGATAAACAGATATTATTTAAATCAGCCTAGGCCACTTCCTGGTTTTTCCTCTGCATTGTGAGAAGGGAGATTGTTCTTGCTGAGAAACAAGGAGAGTTCATCTGTAGAAACAGAGTGGAATAAAGAAGATAGAAATGAACAAAATGAGATCCTCAGGAAGCAAGTGGTCTGCTACTGAATTAAAGTGAAAAGACTGTGGGCATAGCAATGCATGAGGCTACGTGTAAAGGAGAAGACTAAAAGGAGGACTATGGAATAAATTCCAAGCAAAAGCAGAATTTCCTCCACTTATTTGAGGAGAGGGCAAATACTCAAGGTTGCTTAGAACAGCAAGAAAGTGTATCCCCTACTGTGGCAAAACAGAAAGCCATGCAAGCGTGATCATCCAAAATACAAATATGGTAATTTGCTCTGTGCAAATTCAGTGTATCATACAAGTCACTTACTTGAGCTGCTGGAGCCAAGGAATGATACGCTTCATATCATCATTAACAGACTTCTCTATGTCATCGAGCGTCAGTTGATCTGCAAGAACATTAGGTGAGTGAATGGTCTTAACATCCACTCTTCAAACAAAATTTTGACATTTTAATGAAAGTGTCTCATCTAATCCAACAAACAATCACAGAATCATGGAACAGTCCCGGTTGGAAGGGACCTCCAAAGATCATCTGGCCCAACTTTTAGTAGGAAAAGGATCTAACACCCTGTCCAATTGCGCCTTGAAAGCCTCCAGTGATGGGGACTTTACCACATCCATGGCAAAGTGCTAGGGCCTGAGCAATAGGCCCTGAATTAAAGTTGACATCTGGATGAATCTCACAAGCAGGTGAAAGGATTAAGGCTGGCCAGATGCCTCCTACTATGGTAAAGGGCGAGACTGGGTTGGCCTCTGTGTTTGCCATCAAGAACTTTTAGCTCCACTGCTGGCTGCAACCCAGCAGGCATTGAGCGGTGGGGACACATGCCATACCAGACCTTGATATGAGGGATGGCCCCCTCTAAGAGCCATCCAGGAGGGGAGGCCAGGCCAAGCATATCCCTAGGGGTAGTGTGAAGTTTGTGGTCCATCCATATGTTAGGGGACCGAGTGAAGTACTAGGGCCTGAGCAACAGGCCCTGAATTAAAGTTGACATATGGATGAATCTCATAACTGGACAGTATGACTGAAACCAGCAGAGGATTTTTCTCTGCTGGGAAATTGGCTGATTAGCTGTGAGAACCAGACACACAGCTATCCTGAGAAGCAGATGATTTAGGACCAAAGCAGATAGAGGTGCCTCCTCCTCTTTGAGTTTCTTCCCAGGCTTGGCTGACCTTGGGCAGAACAAAATAAGGAGGAAAAATAGCAAGTGTCCCACTTCTGAAGTTATTTTTGAGGATTGCCTATGCAACCTGANAACGGATTTCATAGGAACACCAAAACCAGAACATGGGTAATGGATTTGATTATCTATCCATTTGGTATCTGCCACAGTTTGATCACGTATTTCTGTGGAATGTATCATGTCCTGCTAATTCCTCTCTCTGGCATTTGCCAGGGGGGTCTGTGCATGGCTTTGGTGGTATTTGGGGTGTGGCTGGTTTCCCCCTGTGTTGTTGAGTTTGCTGCTTGGTTCCTTTTTCCTTCTGTTTCTGAGTTTGTGGTTCAGTTTGTTTTCCCTTTTGTTGTATCACTTGCGGTGAGTGGGTTTATTTCTTCTGTTGCTGGCTATGTTATTACCATTCCTGCACTCCATGGAGATAGATAATAAAATCTACATCTGTTTATGCACCTGTCCTCTGCTGATGGTCGCGTTCTTTATGCTAAGCCAGGTAATTGGCAAAACACACGGGGAAGTTGTTCCAGTGATTGATTGTTTTCACTGTAAAAAATTTCTTTTCTACATTGAGATGAAGCCTTTCCTGGTACAACTTGTAACTGTTGCCCCTTGTCTTTTCCATGTGGCTCATCGTTCAGAGAGAGATTAAGATACACAACAAATGAGATACATAATGCTTGTAGAACTACGGCAGTATGTTATTAGGTAAATTAACGTGAACTCACTTTCCTTCTTAAGTAATTTGAAACCTGAAGCTAAGAATTAACGGCAACTCAAGATGTATAAGGTCACACAACACAATTCTCAGTCAGGTCCATATGAAGTGACCGCACCCACTAACAGCATAGCCCAGGAACCATGAATCAAAAAGCAGATGCGTTGCAATGATGCCTAACAATATTTAGCCTGTTGTCCTCTTAGAAATACCTAACTGAACTGTGACTTTTAAGCACAGACATCCACTTCTCCATTCCTAAAACTCAAATACCTAGATGGTGACCCAAGTGAGGTATTTTACCCTCATTTACTTACAGAACTTTGCAGATTTGACAGAATTGTTCACACTGAATTACCTCATAATGTAGAATTCCTGCAAGATATTAAATACAAACTGTTTTTGCACCTACTTACCAACACCATACAGCATAAGTTGAAACATTCCAGAGTGGAGATCAACAAATACATGCAGGCACTCTGATCGACCACATGGTTCCAAAATGGGAATGACAAGAGTTGGAAGAGCCGTCTCAATGAATGCTAAACAAAAATTGATATTAATGATTTGACACAATATTCAAGCTCATCATATTAAAACTTAGCCCATTATAATCACAAAACCTGTTAGTTTTTATAGAAGCAATCTTCACTTGCACAGTATTACACTGTGAACATAAAGTGGGAACCAAGTTTAAGAATTTAGCTGTGAAAATAGTGCTAGTAACAAACCTACAAGAAAAGACAGACCAAATTTAGAGATTATTAATCCTCGAATACTTTTAACTGACTGCTTCACAATTATAAACTCAATTCAAATCCCAGTTTAGAGGTATGTGTATTTTACAATTACCAATGCAGAATAAGCTAAGTCTCGCTACTTCTTAACACACCTCGCTTGATTTTATTTTTTTTATTTTTTTAATTTAAATTAATGAAAGCAAGAAAGACCAAGAAAAAAAGGAAACCATTCCTAGGCACAAATGGAAATTAAATTGAAACAAACTTCAGTAGAAAACACATACAATTGTCATTAATGTTGTAGCTCTTAAGAATGGCTTTCAGCTCCTGGAGTTTTTGATGGGATCTTGCATGGACACTGTCTATTAGGAGTTTTTCTATTGATAGGTGGTCAATCTGTGAAAAAGGAATGTACTTGAGCAAACTCAAACTTGATGTGTAGACTTTATGCACTAGCACACTGCAAAGCTACTTAATAAATAATCACTTCAGAAAAAAATTTGCTTAGAACTGTGGTGAACCAAATGAACTATTGAGTATTGGATTGCTATAAAATATAACAAGCTAACAAAAGATTCGGTCTGTGCAACAGGCAGTAGGAAGGTTTTTGAAAGAAGACTAGAAGAAAATGTAAAATAAAGCAAGTTTCACAAACTATGCTGTTACCATTCCCTGTGCAGACCTAAGCGTTCTGAATCGTAGAATACCAGGTTGAAAAGGACCTCAAGGACCATCTGGTCCAACCTTTCTTGGGAAAAGCACGGTTTAGATAGTTTGGATCAGGGCTGGAGTAACTTCCAGCTTAGCAGGCATCTGTTTATTACTAGCTTAAGCTAAGGGAAAAAAAACAACCAAGACGAACCCCCCCAAACCAACACTATTAGCATACGGTTGCCTCTATAAAGACAGCTATGTAGCTGTAGCATGGAACACAACACACCAGGTCAGCCCTGCTACAGGGTAACAATGCAGTGAAGATGCGGTGGCAGACACTGAATATGAGCAACCCTACGAACCCAGCAGCATCTAGAAGCTGTTGCACTGCCAGTGCTGAGGCGTATGCCATCACTTCTATTTGCTGTAGCTTACTTGTGCAGTCTAAATTCAAGCATTTGTATTTATATCCATTCACATTACAGTCATATTATTTACTTATTTTGCATAAGGAAAGCCACAGATTGCTGCAAAACCTCCTTTAATTTAACCTCGCGTTGTGTTGGAAACCATTCAAGGTGAATTAAATTCAGATGTTATTCCAGCATACAAGATAAATGTGGAAGAGGTTTACACCAGAACAGAATTATACAAGAATTCAGTACAAGTCTTTGTATATTATCGGAATGACCTTTCCCTAAAGACTAGCTTTCCATGACAAGGTGTTAAAAATCAAGTGTTTACCTATCCACAAGAGCATTTTAACTCAGCAGCTGCTATGAGTTAAACCTTCCTCACAAACAGGTGACTACAAGTTCTAGAGCTACATCCAATTTTTTGTAGGTTAATGTATAATAACCTGCTTAGACAAACATATTTGTTCATGCTACTGTTTTATATAGTGTCTTAGAACACTATGTTTCTGTTTATCTACGTCATTACAGCTGAGATCATTATTCAAACACTAAAATAGCAGTGTATATACCATAGGTGATAATTTCTTTAAGCTCAGAGCAAGTAGTTATAAAGGGAGTCAGCATTAACTTTGATAAATCTCAAATCTACAGTGGCCTCATGTCTTAATCTACAGTCTGTAGACCTGATCTTAGATTGCATCAGTTCCAGTGGAACTTCAGCAGATGTCCTAGATGAAGCACATTTTCCTGGATTTAGGGATAAATACAGTATCTTCACTAAATTAACAGTATGTTTAGTAGCCTAAATATGGTAATTTAGGCCATTAAATGAGTCAGTTTAGTATATATTTATTATACTAACAGTAGAATTTCTACTCTAGAAGTGTAGAGGCTGCTATGCTCCACTAAGTTTCCACACATTCCTCTGTAGCCCAAACATAGGAAGCTCTTGACATTCACCATATACAGACTTGTCTGTCAGACTGGTAAACAAGACAGGACACGAGGCTCAAATACAAAGTACGTACAGTAGGTGAAGGCTATCATCAGAAGGAAGTTCTGTAAGACAGGTGAAGAATCTGAGGTGGGGAGTTTTTCCCTGTGCAAAAACCGTACTGAAAATTTGGAAACTACACCATTCACTCCAGTTTATTAACTTTAAAAACCCAGACACTAAGAAATAATGACAAACACGCATCCTCATATATCACAGCCAGAATTGCTGAGGAACTTAGAGAAGACTTCTTAGAAAACCTAGAACACAATTTCTGTTAGATATCATTAACCAAGATCTAGAGTTATCACCAGTGAAGCCTTATCCAAGTAGAAAGCTGACTGCAGTTACTTGTTTGGGATCAACAGTCCCATCTTTAGCAATACCAAGGCACATTCAAATAGGTCACATGACATAATCTGGTTAGTGATAATGTAAAACCAAGCTTCACCTAACACTTGTAACAGGCAAACCACATTAGCTCTTTTGCACAAGATTTCCAAATCGTAACATAAGATTTTCTAAAGTAAATAGCACTGCTGGGTGGGCAACTCAAGTGACATTGGGAAGCTGGTTTTCAGAAGTTTGCACAGCATCTGTAAGATGGGAAAGGGAAGAACCAGCTCTCTAGAAAGCATTTCAACCCAAATGCTAAGCTAACCATAACTGAAACGCTGAAGTTTTTCTCCCCCAGATCAGCATTCTGTCTCATAAGTGGTATATAATGCACTGTGATGTAGGTGTAATTTTAAAGATTAAGTCAAGGCCAACAATTTTTAATAAGAATTTTAGGTCCCAACATAAACACAACACAACGTAGAGTAACTGCTGACCGGAAATCTTAAAACAGCTCTTTAAATAAAATCAAAGTGAAACAAACTGACAATGCAAAGCATTTCTAAGCTTTTTATTTATAAAACTAGAAGCCTACGGCAAAGCAAACCTTTACCTTCATGGCTCTTTCCATCAGTTTGGAATCGCAGGCTGGCAGTGGAGGCTCATGAGATATTTGTAAGGGTTTTGAGACATCGGTCTCATCAATCTTAATAGTGACCTTATGAACAGACGCAGTCCCTGTTTTCCTGCCAAGCACCTGTTGACTTAAAATAAAAAGAATAATTAAACCACCAAGTGGTATAGAAGAAAATATGCTTTTCAGTAGCTAACCCTTGATTCTGAGAGTTGTAGTTAAAAATAGATTATGCCAACTGAACTGAAAAAAAGCATTTGTTTTAGTCCACATTTTAATGCAGGACTGTTGGTAAACTGTAACTACATAAAGAAGTTTTAGATGGCTGCAAACTCAATACAATCAGAAGAGTATTTGGATTGCTTTTTTTAAGTTTACCTAGTGCAAGTCAAGCAATAAATACAGTAAAAGACTGACAAAGAACTAATTTACTTAGATATCCACATAAACACGATCTGATTTATAACTGTATCCATTGTTCTCCTGTACATTAATGTACATCCCTCACTTCTCTGTAAGTCAAACAACATGTTTAGGTACTTACAATTCTGGCTTAAACTTAGTAAATTAAAACCCTCCTGTTATTTCATTTACTGTTTATTAACAGCCCTTTTAAAAATAACTTACTTCCAAACAGAGAGCGAGAGACATTTCCCTGCATGATATCGCTCCACTTGCACGAGGTCACCCCAGCGCTCTCGGATCAGCATTAGTGTTTGTGAATGCAAGACTTCCAGCTGAAGTGCTAAGCAGAAGGAGTCTAACGAACCAAGTTAAGAAAATAGACCTCCAAAAAGTCTGTTCACTACATAAATCCATTTCTGTACACTACATAAATCCATTTGTCACAAGTCAGACAAGATGCTGTCTGAAAACACACTAATGTACTATAAACAGCATCAAATATTTCTCACAGTTCTTTTTTCTTTTTTTTTTTTTTAAATCTTATCTAGGGCAGGCTATTAGACAAGAGCGTCACAATAGCTTCGTTTTATAGATTTTATCTCTGAGAAGATTTTAGAGAAAAGAAGATTACTAACAAAGAAATTCAATTCACTCTATAGTTACGACTATACCCCATCTTCCATGGTCACCCCAAAACAACAAGATTCTGTTTGTTTCTGCAGAAACTGTTTCACTGGAAACTGTTTCATCTTGTCAAGTACTTCACCCTTCGCACATAGAAAAATCCCTGCACTACTTCCTGCACATGTTAATATTCACACAAGTGCAATATAGTTAACACACCGTCATCACCTTACTGCAGTTCCTGGTAGCAAGAACCGTCAGCGCCCGTGCCTTCCAAGTCAGCACTGTATTCTACCTCTGAAATCAGAGTATGCAGCCAGCTGCTGCTGTACTGACTGACCACACAACCTGCTGTCTTGAGCACCTCACCTTTACCTTTGCTGATTAAGTGTGTAAAATCCAATTTTACCTGCTGGCATCTGAGAACCATTGTTTCCAAGGCCATCATATTTACTCCATGTCCAGACATTTCCCCCTAGCTTACAAGGAAACCATCTTTCTTGGCTTCCTTACTAGGAAGAGCAAGGCTACATTAAACAGCTTATTCAGAATCAACTTTCAAAAGGATACGCAGACAGCTGTACATGTCCTGAAGTGGCTTCTCATCAGCAAACAGCCGCGACTGCACCAACTGATGGATGAAGTTGATCTGCATGCTGTGAACCAATGCTCGACCATCTTTCATGAATTAAAAATATTTCACATTAGACAGCAGGAAACTAGGTGTTTAAAATAATTTAATAAATTAAACAGAAAAAAAAGATACAACTGTGCTGAGCAATTTCCATACCAGAATTTCTAACAAAATAATGAAAATCCTTGGTTTACTCTGGAAATTTCAGTCTACCACACTGTAACAGTCTACCATTGTTAAGGTTTTAAAGTCATACAGAGCAAGGTGAAAATAGGACAAGCATATACAGCTTCGTTATCTTAAGTTGTGATATGCAAAAGACCCAGTACAAACAAGACCTATACGGCATCAGAGATTAACATCATGTTAAAAATAAAGTGGGGTTTTTTTTTACCTCCAGTTTCCTTGTCTTCAACCAAAATTTCCAGTTTGAGAAGGCGCCAGGGGATGTCAGGGTCATCACCCATCACTGTCAAGGTGGCCTCAAACTCACCCTCAACTCGGAACTTCACACGGCCATTGGCTAAGGATGACAAATATGTTTTATTTCAATCAGTCTCCTAAGATGCCTCAATATATCAGTGTGGTAGCTCCTAGCACTCACAATGGATTATTTCCCTGTGGTTTCTGCTCTGCTGTGTTTGTCTCTGTGTAACTCTTAAGACTTCACAGTTGCTTCTGCAGCAGAACCAGTGCCATTGAGCACCATGGAGAGATGTACCAAATGGCGCTGCACAGCAGTACTTTAGTCACGATAACTTGTTAACACTTGTGCTACTACAATACAGAGTAACACTGAGCTGACTACCAGCCTGACAAGTTACACTGACAAAATGTCTAGCTTAATTTTTCCAATTCTTTGCTGTATCAACAATGAATACTTTTAGCAGTGTCAAAAAGAGGTTCAGAACACGAGCTCAGTCCAGGCTGAAAACTAGCCTCGAGAACATGTCTCACTGCAAACCATTTATTTAACATTAAAATATTCTAACTCCATTTTCATGTGAGGAAGATAACCTTTTGCCCAATTTTTATATATGCACAGAAGCAAAGATTACGTACACTATTTATTTAATTGACATAAGTACGCTAACATCTTTGTGAATACTGCTATCAGTTTCAAGAACTGGGAACAAAGACTCTCAAAACTGTGTAAGCAAGGTCATAAAGAGAATGAGTGGCAGAGTAAACAATCTGGTAGAAGTCCTTACTATTACCTGTGGGTCAACCTTCTTCTTAATCACATAACAAAATATGCCATATACCTTTACAATTATAGACATACAGAAACATTCCTATAGAAATTTTAAATCACAAAGTTTCATTTTCAAAAGCATCCCAGATGTGCTCTTAAAACAAACCAAACCCCAAACCAGAAACCAATAGTCATTGAAATGTTAACTGAAAAGCCTGAAGAGCTCAGACATAGATCTATTTACACTTCCATTAGCATTAGATCCAGTTCTGTCTAATATCACAAGCATTCACACAGGGACCAGTGAAAACTACTACTCAGATTCTTCAGAAATATCTTCAATCTAGGTCTATGGGGTGTGTTTTATACATGGCTAACCTTATATTATTAAAAGCATGGACTAAGTCCATTACAGACCTGTTCTCTGTGATTCTGCAATAACCTAGCCCAGTTTATAGCCATCCTTCCTGTAAAAAAGGTCAGCTTAATGTCTACCGCTACTTGGACTAAATGAAAACAGATGAAGAGATCTGGCACTGCCACGAGCCACCGAACAAAAGGCATGCATAAATACACACAAATTCTATGCATGAAGATGAGTATCAAAACAGATTTAAAAAGCAACATTAGAGTGGCTTGTTTAATCTAAAGTTCAAGCGTTTCTACACAAAGACGTAACATAAGTTGCATTTTAAAATTAATTTAAGATAAAGCAGTTACATTGTTAGGCCTAAGACTCTTTCACAAAGTATTTGCTGAAAGAGAAAGACAATGCCTACAACCTTTTGCCACTACCTGCACAAGATTTCTTCTTTAAAGTAAATATTTCAGCAATATTAGCGTCCTCATTTTTCAAAAGGGGAAAACACATATTTTGATGTCATACAGAGACAAGATCCCAGTCTTAATAGATGGAACATGCCTAACAGTCTCACTTCAGCTATCATTTAGCTCTGCTTTAGCACTAAAGCAACAATTTAAAATCAGCCTGCAATCATGTATTCTTCAAAAAGTAATCCAGTTCTTACCAACTGTAAGATTTGCCAGCTGTGGAGGGAGATCTGTAGTCACTAGTCGATGTCGAAGAATCTGGTTTAGCTGGTGAAGTGTGGTTTGCTTCTCACTCTTTGTTATTGGGTCAGGAGGGATTATTTTATCCTATTAAAACAAACACCAAAAAGTCTACATATCTCAAATGTGTAATACAGTAGCAGTGAGGAAAACTACCCAGATTAGAAGTCTGAAAATATAAATACTATAGACCATTACACAGGAGTGAAGTTTTGTATCTTACACTCAGATTTGTTTTCTTGTTGATAACATTTTACCTGAGACTGACCACTGAATAAAATTGCTTAGCGTGGATCAATTAAATAAATTCAAGGCCTTACACCAAGCTAAACTTGTTTTTAAATACCAAGATTTGAAAGACAATTCTTATCTGTAGCTATAGATCTCAGTCACAGGTACTACTGTTTGTATTACTTCACCAAATCCTGTTATTCTGCATTTTAATAGTAAGAAAAGGCAACATGAGAGCTATGAATGAGAGCTATGAAGTATTTCAGTACATTTACAAACACAAGCAAAACCTCTAAGAACAACAGATGTCAGTATCTCCTTTTCACACTTCATTTTTCTAGGATGGTGGCTTAGCATGTAAAAATACTTGAAGAAGGAAGGAAGAAGAGTTGCTACTATACACTACTAGAGCAGAACTAATTTAAATGGAGAGAATGTTTTACTGGGAAAGCAGGACTTGTTCAAAGAGGAAGGGCCCTGCAAAACAAACTGACACTACAGAGACTTGGCACTAGGCCTGTGTTAAACTACAGTTCCATGTGCACACAATTAGTTTCACTAACACACATCTGACACTGTACAGGGGAAGTTTTCCCCCCAGACATACAGTAGTGTTATTTACCCTAATGCAGGTAGGCAGACGTGGGTATGATCCAGTTGTCAGAACATCAATAGCATACGGGATAGCAAAACTAGGTAGACGAGCGTGAACCAAAGCATCTCTAGCTAGTGATGCCAGACGATCAGCAGTGTCCACAAACAGAATGGCCTGCTGGTCTAAAAAGCTTGATATCATCTGCAGAGGACAAGGAGAAAAAAAAAAAAGTATGTGTCCAAAAATTGCACAAATCAATGCCCTTTTATATTCAGTTCATCTAATGCACATGGCAGATCATTTTTTCTGTCACTAATTTAGGTAATCACATCTATAAAATAAAGAAAAAACATTTTCTGGCCATTTCTTACATTCATAGGCAAGGACACTTTAAATCTGCAGGCTGTTTCTGATGCTGTGAAGAATCTGTAAGGCCCCACCGCTCTTCATCTGACAATTGCTACTGGAATGTAACCATACTTGTTTGTAATCACTCCGGGCTTGTTTTTTGCAACATTCTGGACTTTATTCTTATTTAACCAAGAGGAGGATGAAAGTGATAATGAGAACTAATGCCCTGAGATCACCATCTTCCTTGTCCTATGACCTAAACCCAATGTACTCCCAAAACCACATGCAGACGAGCCTTTCATTTTTTGCCACTGATCAGTTCTGGGGAACATGAACTGTTAAAAGACAAGATTACACAATTTCTAAATAGGAAGAAATTTGTTATAATTTAATATTAATTGCCTATGAAATAGACTTTTTAAAAAAAAAAAATAAAAAATTCTACAGTAAGGAGAAGTTAGGGTGTACCCAAATCCCATATCACTTAGAGATTATTTCATATCAAACTCTGTTGCTAACTTACCGCACATTTTTCCACCTTTCCAGCATTATTAGCCCATTTGACTAAGGCTAACAAACGAACAAACAGTTGACGAGTGCGACTTGCAAACTGCACTATTTCTATTTTTCTGGAAAAAAACAAATGTACGTTAAGCCAGTGCTCACATACATAACAAAGCTGCAATTTCTCCGTGCCAATAAAAAAGCTGTAATGAGTAACTTCTAATTGTATTAATGGAGATATCATTAACGTATGGCTTGTTTGATTAGAACATAAAAAAAATTAAAAATTGCTGTCTTGAATATCCAAATGCTAACAAAATACTTGGGTTCTAACCAACCAAGACTGTCTGGGGAAACAAAAAAGCATACTCACATGAATTAATCACTAATTTTAAGAGAAACAATTCCATAATGAACTCAACTGAATTATTTTTATACCTTTTACAGGATTTCCCCAGGGCTTATGATTAAATTTAAAGTAGACAAGGCAATATACCTAAAGGTTACAGGACTTGCCAGTAACATTACATTCACGTTCATTAAAAAAAATAAAACAAATTGGATATTAAAGCAACTATCATTCTAGTAATTTTAAGACATGTTTACAAAGTATGTTACAATATGCTACCATTTTGCCAGGAAATGGGGACCCCCACTGTTTTACTTTCCCCTCCATTCCTGCCTTGCAAAGAAATCGTGTTAAGGAGAAATGCCTGATAGTCAATATTCCTTCCACTGTGCTTTGTATGAGATAGTCAAATGAGGCAGCGTATGTTTGCATGTCTTAAGAGTTATTTTTTGTGAAAGAGAACATAATAGGGGCACACCAAGATTTCTCCCCTTCATTACAGATCTACATTGTACGTGCATTAGATAAGACATGTAGATCTACAATGGAGATCCGTAATATCTTACACTCTGAAATATGATTTCACTTGCTGTTTGTAGAGGTTTCGCTCCCTTTCTACACATTAATTCAGTAATCCCACCATGTTTTTCTAGTTAGTTTGAAAAAACCCCAAACAAACCCAAGATGTTTTCCTGATACAGTTTTCTTAAGTGACAAAAGCATTTGGACAAAAAGAACATTAATAAGCGCAACAGATATTTGCGTCTACCAACTAGAAGTTGCACCTCCTTCTGATCTTTATCTGTAAAACACAAACTCATGATCTTCCACACACACACCTGAGCTAGTGGGAGGTGTTCTTGCCCACAGCAGTGGGGTTGGAACTACATGTCTTTAAGACCCAAACCATTCTATGGGTCTATAATATAGATAGAGCCTGTTCCTGCTTAAGATGTTGCTGTAGTGAGGTTAACTCTTTTGTGCAGTAAGTAAAGCATAATCTACCTGTGGCAGATGAGCATTGAGGCCAGAAGCACAACTAATACCATCTGGTCCAGTTTCTTGCATTACATAGAACAAGCCTCATCCAAGAACTCGGGCATTAAGCCAATAACTTCTCTGCATTCTAGAGAAAATGTTTTAGAACGGCATTCAGCCTGATATTAAGATTTCAAGTGATGGCTAAGCCACTGTATGTCCATACTGCTCTAATAGTAATCATACTATGAAAACAAGATGTTGAAAATTTTGAAAGATTCAGAAAAACTTTTTGAGGTTTGAAAGATGTCTGCAGTGAGAATTTAGAAAGCCAATAATCTCTCAGATAAACTCCATACAGAAGAAACCTAATAGTTACATCAGCCAAACTTCTGTGGTGAAAACTGCACAATAGCACAAAAAATTCAAACTGATGTTCTGTGACTTGAAATCAAAGATAGACAGGCCCCCCACCAAACTCCCCCAAACCCCAGAAAAAAGCACAGCAATTTAATAATGAAAATTGATAAAACTAGACACGGTATTTCAGCAACTACTCCATTAATACCACATGTATGAAGTAACAGAAGACTTGTTACTTCTACTTGACAGTATCCTGCTTCCAGAACCACCAACGATCCCTGAAGGACAACCGCATTGGGAATTCACATTCATCTACTTCTCTAAGAGCCCAAAGTCTTCCAATTTTGCTGTGTTCCTTTCTCCTTCATTATGGATACAGGATGTTACTCTGGGCTGCATGAGAAGTTTTATTCAAGGAAGATGAAAATTAAGGCAAGAGTACATCTACAAGACCTAGAAAAGCAAAGTAAGGCACATTAAAAAGCTTTCTAACAAACATGGTACTCAGTGTGTTCTTTACCTTAGCATTTACTGGTTAAGTTCAGATCTCAGGGGTTTCAGATCCTTCAGACTAGTGGCTGAGTCTAGGGGAGTGAAGCATTAGCTACAGTAGAAGAATATCAAGTTAAGGACCACTTAAGCAAGTCTGACATACAAAAGTCCATTGGAGCTGATGGGAGGCATCCAAGGGTGCCAAGGGAGCTGACATGTGCCACTGTAAAGTTGCTCTCTATCATCTCAGAAAGCCATAGAGATCAAAGGTCTTGATGACTGGAGAAAGGCAAACATGCCCTTTTTCAAGAAGGCCAAGAAGAATCTAGGGACCTACCAAGCCTAGGCTCAGTTAAAAAGAAAATTAATAGAACAAGTCCTTCCAGAAGCTATGTCTAGATAAATAACGAATATGAAAGTACCCTGGGAACAACCACAACAGATTTGCCACAGGCAAACCATCCCTGATGAGTTTAATTGCCTTCTATGGTTGAACAGCTCTGTGATCAAGGGGAGAAGATACATTTACATTGACTTTTGCACAACTTTTGACAAGATCTCCAATAGTAACCTTGTAGCCAAGCTGCTGGGATACAGCCTGGGTAAGTGGGCTACAAGGCAGGTGAAAAACTGGCTGGGCTGCCAAGAACAAAAAAGTCTGTGAAAAGTTACCAGCTGGATTTCTCTACCGCTGGTTACTAGTGGTATTCCTTAAGGGTCTATACTGGGGCCAATACAATGTAGTACCTCCATCAACAATCTGCATGATGTGAAGGAATGCACTCTTTGGAAGTTTGTAGGTGATGTCAAACTGGTGGAAAAAGAGAGGGAAACAAAGAGAGGGACTTCAGCTGGCTGGAGGAAGTGGTTAACATGAACCTCATGAAGTTCAGCAAAACCGCATGCAAAGTCCTGCATCTGGAACCAGTCCCATGTCACAGCATAAGCTGTGCACTAAACAGCAGCTGTGCAGCAGCTCTCATTGGAGGATTTAGGGGGTCCCGATGGACAAGGCACCACAAATACTCTCTTGCAACAATGGCAGGCTGTATCAGCACCAGTGCAGCTTAGGTCAAGGAGGTGATTGTCCACCTTGAGTCTGCATTTGTAAGACTACATCTGGAGCACTATGTCCAGTTTTATCCTCCCAAGCCGAGAAAGAAACTGCTGTACACTGAGTGGGGTAGGGGCTGGAACAGATGATGTACAAGGAGGGCCTGAGGAAGCTGTATTTGCTTCTGCTTTAAGAAAAAAGGCTACAGTGAGATCCTACAGCCATCTTCAAATTTCTAAAGGGGCATTACAGAGAATATGGAACCAGACTCTTCTCAAAAGTGCAAAAGGCTGAGGGACAAGAGCCACAAACTAAACCAGTGAAAAACTAGTTAGACTTTAGGAAAACAAAGAAACGCACAGCAAGGCAAAGACTGAAGGAGGTTGCCCAGAAAGGCTGCAGGATTTCCATCCCTGAAGACATTTAAAACTCAACTGGATATGACCCTGACCAACCTGAACCAACTTTGAAACTGTTTTTTACTTCAAGCAGAGGGTTGGACTAGGTATCTCCAACCAAAATTATTATATATGAAAGGAGTGAAATAACAGCCATTTGTCATTAGAAATGAATGGAACTCAATGTTTTAGGTAATTGCACTACTGAAGTAATGAATAACATGTACTTCCAACAGTTCTGAACATTTGGGTTTTTTTTAATCTTGCGCAGATTACAGTCTTTGCTGCAAGTTTGAGAAGTAACAGTCTTGTTCACTAACTACTGCAAAACCAGGAGGAAAACTTGTCTGCTTTTAGGAAAACAGTACATTTATACAGTTCTTGGAAGTATTTTAACAATACTTCTGTTTGAAATACTTCTCAGCAGGAACTGTTCCTTTAGGAATGCAGGTGTAAGGTTTTACTTTCCATTTCCCCCCAAGAGAAGATAGGGCCTTGCAAAGTCATTATAACTCGAGTTCCAGTTAAATCTTATAGAGCCATTCTGTGTTTAGATAAGTTTCCCACATATTACACTTCATTGGAGGATTTAAAAAAAAACAAAAAAAACAAAACTGAGTAAAAAAAGGTCTCCTTTATCAAGCAGCAAGCCCCTGGATTTCCCCCAGAACTCAGTACTACTATTTTTATACCACAGTGCTAATTTTTTTTAATCCAACCTCTTCTTTCTTGTTGCAAAAGCTATTTATTCCTATCACAGTGACTAATAAATGACCCTTTAAAAAGAGAAGCTGTGTTATACTACAATGCATTATTTTCTATCAGTTTTTCTTATCGTGGCATCTTTTAGCTAGGCACTGTAGCAATGAACTTAGATTTTACATGAACTTTATTAGAGGATAATACCATCACATCTTCACCAAAGTACGTATGCCATGTCACCAGGCTAGCTTCAAGAAGCAGAGCTTGAAGCCCAACTGTGGCTGCCATTACAACTCTCAAAGTTAGGAAAAGTAGAATGATCTGGATAATGAAATTATATTCCTTACAGATTTTCTCCAAGAGCTGGAAAGCCACTTCACCAAGAAGAGTTGTTAGTCAAAGACAACAAGGATGTGAACTTTTAATTTCAAGGCAATTTCAATTGCAGGACACTCTTTGTAACCACTGAAGGCCATCTTATTTTCTTTTATCTGTAATCCATTAGCACTTAAGTTGTTGCTCCAGACCTGTGTGCCTCACAAAGCAGATTCCAGCTTTACCAAGAAATACTAAACATCTAGATGGGAGAAGCCTCCTCACCAGTATGACGGAGCTCTGGACCTATGCTGTTTCCTCAGCAAACAGAGTGATAATTAAAAACAAACAAAAACAAACCACAAAAAAGNACCTCCTCACCAGTATGAGGGAGCTCTGGACCTATGCTGAATGTAATTTCCTCAGCAAACAGAGTGATAATTAAAAACAAACAAAAACAAACCACAAAAAAGCGCCACCCAAACAACAACAAAAAACAATAGGTTTTTTTCTCTTCATAATATATTACGTATAAGGAAAAGGGGCACAAAAATCATCCCAGGTTATGATTCCCTGAAAATGAGATTAATTCCACAACATGTTATGAGAATTTGGGTAGATTTGAGATAACTAAAATTGATTATCATACTGGTACACAAAATTCTTTATTAACATTCTTAGGAATATCACAGGTGCTGTATGGGTCCAAAGAAAAACAGGTCAATTGGCATGTCAACACAAATAAAGGCAACAATTTTCTGATAACTTCAGTAACATTTATTCAAAGAATAAAAAGAGTAAATCAAGTTCTCTTGGGGGGTGGGGTGGGGAGAAGAGGAGGCCTGGTCTGGTCTCTTACATTTGCTCTCTAATAATCTTCACACATTGAACAGATGCAGAAAATGCTCATGGTAAGAAAGATCAGGTAACATGGAAAAAAGCAGAAAAGAGGTTTTGACCTTATTTTCACTGTTGAACTGCTACTTCTGAACAAAAAATTTCCTTATGACACTAACTAGAATCTATTTAGGTTCTCCAGTTCCCTTTCACATCAGCTGTACTGTCACTTCATTGCTTCAAGATTCATGAAGAGAGAAAAATGCCCTCAACAGTGTTCACCTACTATGACAGCAACAGTATGCTACTGAACAGTGTAACAACAACAAAAAAGCCCAAACAACAACAAAACCAAAACCCAACAAAAACTAATATTCCCATTGATGCTAAGAAAAATCTTGAAACGATGTAGTGACAGCAAGAGAGACAAGGCTTATTTTCTTGTATACAATCTAAAATTAGGAGAAAAATATTTTAAATTTTATTTTATTAATCTTAACATCCTAAACAGGGTTCTACATTTTAACATGCATTACAGACTGCATTATTGCAACTCACCTTTCCATATCAGTCTTTCTTGGTAACCTATATTAAAAAAGGAAGAAGAAAAAAAAAGTGTATTATATATTGTTCTGTGACTTTTCAGACTACTAGAAATTTTGTTAGTAACCTTCGACTAAGTACAGGAAGAATTTCTACATACCATTTCAAAATGTCTACAATTGTAAATGTTTCCTAAATACAATGAAACTACATTTGATAAAGAAAGTAGCTTGAGAGGTATAGGTAAAGCAAAAAAAATTAAACAAAACCAGGTGTATAATAGCACCATTGGGCACCTGCCACTATTCTTGACCAGGTAAGCTGGAACTGATGAAATTAATTTAAAAGCTTGATGAAGTGTTCTGAAATTCTAAGAGTTTCTGCTAATCTAGCAAGACACAGTACCAGTGCTTGTGCTTTGTAACTGCTGGCTCTCACTAAGCATCCATGACTAGAGTTAATTAATTTAGAGTAGTAATCCTAGAACATCTGCAGCAGGTGTTAAAATTGGCTGTTTCCTGACTTGCCTGAAATGTGTTTCTCTTCCCTTTTAATCAGTCTCAAAGTGGAGAAATGCCATATTCCCAAACTTTATTAATTGCTTGTGTGACAGATACTGCTGCAGATAAGGGACTGTATTTCTGTAGTGTTCTACAGGTATTAGAGGTAGCTCCTTTAAAAAGTTATTTTTTCATTCCAGGACTAGGCTGGTGCAGGTAAAAGAACGAGAAATCATTTTGTTGCAGGGAAGGAGGAGAATACTTTCCAGCTAGACTTTCTACTAGCCAAATCCATACTTTATGGAGAAATACAGTGGAAAAATCTAGCTCACTCTGCTTTTGAAAGGGACATCACACAGCTTATAAATTACTTGGTGAACCAAAGCATTCTCCATGTGTTTTTCACACCACTCTTTTTACTTTGTATCTTAATTATTGTACTTAAGTCAAAAGGATCTGTTCTACACCTTAAAGCAAGAATAAAGGACATCACTGGCACATGCTCCTACAAGAAGGCATGCAATATCAACTACTGTCATCACCTACCATGAGCATACAGAAAAGACTTCTTGATTGACATTTTGGAAGTCCTTCCATAGCAAACTAGAGTTCTAAAACTCCTTGTCCTTTCCAGAGATTGAACGCTCTTAACCCCAAGTCCAGCATAACCCTGTCTGTGTACTTACCAGGTATGGTATTTTACAAGAACTGTACCTATTCTTTTGTTTTCACTTGTTCTGTATGTCACTTCTTAAAACATACAGGTTCCCCACAAGAACCTCTAAGGTTAAACAAAGTATGAGGGAAACAGGTTTACTGAGAATCCAAATGCTTTCAGGAAAGCTTTTCTTGGCCCTAAAACCTTTATTTCTTTTGCCACTTCAAACACAGCAACATCAGCAAAGCAGATAGTAATGTAAATGTAAATAATTGCTTTTATTTTGCCAAAATAATCAAATGGTATTTTAAAAAGCACGCAGGTAACAGAGGAGTTGCAGCATCTGAAAATACCTCAGTTTGACATGTTTCTGTTTCACGTATTTCAGTATTAGTACAAACACTAGAGTTGGGTTTTTGACAGTAATTTGAGGGCGAAGTTAAAGATTTAAGCAGACAATCTGCATTCAGCTGCTTCCCATTCCTTGCAATCATCTTCTCTATGACAGATAACTCGCCAGCTTTTGCCCGAGCGCAGCCCCAGGCAGAGACAAGCCTGCAAGAACAGGGCATTTCCCCGGGGTGGGAGAAGGGGAAGGAGCAACCACCTCCCCTCTACTCCAGCCGCGGCCGGGGACAGATTCCCTTGGCGAGGCCTCCTCATCCCCCCGGGATGCTGGGAGGCGGCACTGCCAGCCGGGCAGGGAGAGTGGCGGGAGCGGGCTGGGGGGAATTTGGGGCACTCACAGGTCGGCCAGCACGGTGAGCTCGGCGTAGGTCCGGTGCAGGAGGAAGTCGATGAGGGTGCTGAGCCGGTAGCCGGGGCTGGCGGCGGCTGTCACAGCCCCGGGAGCCGGCGGGGCCGGGGCTGATGCGG
>VZZY01020728.1:37845-76444 GCA_013400335.1 Eurystomus gularis
TGGCGTGCCGCCCGGTCCCGCACATCTCTGCCGAGGCCCCGGGCGGGTCGGGGAGGCGGCCTGTGCCTGGGAGGCCGGCTTTGCGCCGGTCCGGTGGCGGCGAGGATGGAGGAGCATGGCGCGGCCCCGAGGGGAAATGGCACCGTGCCGGGGAACGAGCTCTCGGGACAAGGGCTGGAGCCGGCTGCCTGCTCCGGGGTGCTCCCCGGCAGCGCCTGATTGAAGCGGTTGTAGAAGATAACGGGGGGTGGGCCAGGGGGCCGGGGCTGGCTCTCCCGGTGTATCTGGCTGAACTGAGGAAGTACGGGGTGAGGGAGAACCCGATTACAGATTTAGCGTCTCAAAGGGCCTTTGATGCCGTTCTTTGGGCTGCCAAGGAAACAAGGGTCTGTGTTAGGCGCTGGGTTGGCTAATCCCCTTCTGATGACTTTGGGAAATGTGCAGCACTTGTGAAGGGTGCAGAGTGCTGACTAGAAGCAGCTATACGTCCTCCTTTAAAGTCCTTGTTGAAGCTCGGAAAAGGAGCCATGAGCAGCAGAGCAGTTGGTGGGATGTGGTGATAAAGAAAAAAACTATGGGAACTCTTGTGTATTTCTGTCTTCCAGATTAACTGACACTTCTGAAGAGAGAGGGAACGTCTGTCAGCAGCTGAAGATGGATTTTCTGTGTGCTGCTAACCAAAGTGAACTGTGTAGGAAAACGAACAGTATAAATCCTGGGTGTTTTGCATCATGATTCACTCGGGTGTTAAATCATAAATTCTTGTTTTAGGATTACAAAGAAATCCCGGGTATAGGCACATCATAAACAATAAATATCCAAGTGTCTCAAAGCTTAATAAAAAGAAGATAAGGTCCTGCTTGTTTTGTATTAAATGTAGACTTTTAAAAACCTCTTATCTTTTTCCAAGGGGAAAGTGAAAAAGAAAAAGGGAGCATTTTTCAACCTGGGAAGTGTGTATCAACAGTTCAGTAATAATAATTTTTAAAAAGGCATCTATGCCAGCGACAAGATTAGTCAGTTACATTCCTCTGGGGAAGCACGTTTCTTGCTCCATGTTAGGAGCCAGTTGCCAACTGACAAGGAGCAGCTCTGCTGGCAGACAAGCTTTTCCATAGCCTCCACGGAGCATAAAGTGGTATATTGGAGCAAGGTGGACTGTTAACACCGTGCTGGCATGCTAGCTCCTGGGTTCCTGTGCCTGCTGCCAGCCAGTGGCCCAGCTCTAAGGAGAGAGGAGACACCGCCTGTAGTGGGGTGTGGTGCCTCACCCACCTGGGTAGGATGGGCCACGACTCCTGCAGCTGTGAGCTGTGCTGCCCCAGGGTTCTGTGGGCTGCTTCAGCAGCAGGCAGATGAACCTCTAAGCCTTAGAGCAGCGGGGGTGGATGCTCATGGTTGGTTGGGAATTTTTTACTCCTAAAATCACTAAAATGATTTTAAGTTTTGCTTTTTTTTTTTTTAGGTTAATGAAGAGGTTTTTTTCAAAATGGGTGAAAGAAACACCTACTTTGTGCTGTTTATAAAAAGTGATCTATAAAGGGTAACATGACAAATAGCGTCTGTATCATATTTTGCCACAAAGAAGTTATTTGCTTAGTGTATTCTAAGTTTTTAGCTCCCCATTGCAAAGATGCATTTTTCCAAATGTATGAAAATAATTTTTTCCCTCTACATGCATACGCACCTGGGTCAGGGCAATCCCAAGCACAAATACAGGCTGGGCAATGAGTGGATTGAATGCAGCTCTGAGAAGAAAGACTTGGGGGTGCTGGTTGATTAAAAGCTCAATGTGAGCCAGCAATGTGCAAGTGCAGCCCAGAAAGCCAATTGCATCCTGGGCTGCATCAAAAGAAGCATGTCCAGCAGGTCAAGGGCGGTGATTGTCTTCTCTACTTGGCTCTCATGAGAGCACACCTGGAGTACTGCATCCAGCTGTGGAGCTCCCAGCACAAGAAGGACATAGACCTGTTAGGAGAGGGTCCAGAGGAGGGCTACAAAGATGATTAGAGGGCTGGAACAACTCTCCTACGAAGACAGGCTGAGACAGCTGGGCTTGTTCAGCCTGGAGAAGAGAAGGCTTCAGGGGAGAAATTATTGCAGCCTTCCAGTATCTGAAGGGGGCCTACAGGAAGACTGGGGAGGGACTTTTCACAAAGGCCTGTACTGCTAGGATGAGGGGTAATGGGCTCAAACTGGAAGAGGCTATATTTAGATTGGAAATTAGAAGGAAATTCTAAGTGTGGTGAAGGAAATTCTGAGTGTGGTGAGACACTGGAACAGGTTTCCTGGGGGGGTTGTGGATGCTCCATCCCTGGACGTGTTCAAGACCAGGTTGGATGGGGCCTTCAACCACCTCGTTTAGTGGGAGATGTCCCTGCCCATGGCAGGGGGGCTGGAACTAGTTGATCTTTGAAGTCCTTTCCAACCCAAACCATTCCATGATTCTATGTTATGAATAAATGCAGTGTGCCCGTTTTATGGTTAACTAGTTGCACCATTGAAGAAAATGCCAACTTGTATGTGCTGGAATGCAATTAGGCTATCTATGAGAACTATAATTTACAGGCTTTTTTATTGTTCTTTTTGATTCTTCCAATCTCTTATCTTCCAACAAATTTCTGATTTATTTCAGTGGACAGGCTCAGACTTTGCTGATGAAAAGGCAGGTGAGAAATAGTTGTGATTCACTTTGACTTTGCCCCTGTTAGAGTTGCTCTTGCTTGGAGAAGCTCTGGTCTTGGTGAGTTTTTCAGCCTTGGCTGNGCGTTATCTCGGTTCCGGTTTCCTGGAGGATTTATGCCAAATAGATTTATGGGAAATCGAGTTCTTTTGCTCACTGTTTTAATAAGGCAGAAAAAATCATGTGGTCGGTTCACCACACTCTTCCAACAAATTTCTGATTTATTTCAGTGGACAGGCTCAGACTTTGCTGATGAAAAGGCAGGTGAGAAATAGTTGTGATTCACTTTGACTTTGCCCCTGTTAGAGTTGCTCTTGCTTGGAGAAGCTCTGGTCTTGGTGAGTTTTTCAGCCTTGGCTGGGGAGGGAGGATGCCCTCAGCTTGGCTGTCTGTCTCTGCTTCTCTTGAAGAGGAGAGGTTAATCAGAGCAGCGGCAGGAATCATGCTGAGCTCTCCTTGCACATGGCTGCATTGGAAAGAAGCTCTTGATACTGTTCTACAAGGAAGGAGGAGCAGCCACAGAGAAATTTCAGCAGCTCAAGGCTTAGCGTTTGCGTGCACGCAACAGTTGTGCTGTTGGGAGGCTTGGCAGGATGAGTTGTTTTAACAGTAAACTGGAGATAAGTATTAGGAGTTCAAAAATCACATGACTGGCCTACATAATACTTGTGTAAAAAGAATTATATACGTTTACTGCTGCTTCTTGCCTTTCTGACGTTGGCAGCACTACTGCTCTTTGATACAAGCGCCTCTAAGAAGGACGAGCATTGTGTCTGAATTCAAAATCCCAGCTTGCAGGAACTGGAAATAGGCTTCAGAAGTCTATTGAGGTGGCAAAGGCAAAACTGTGGGAGGGAGAAAGCTGGGGCAGCGGATTTACTAGAAAGAGTAAGAGGATGTCTAGGGGAGGGAGGGCGGGCTCCCTGCCACAGTGCTTTCGTGTGGACCTGATGAATTGTACAGTTGTTAGGTAGACTGCAGATAACCCCTGTATCATTCTCTGTAAGGGTGATGAACAAAAAACTGGATTTTTCAAGCTATTAGAAAGGACAAGCTTCAGTTCTGATTGGTGCTGCTGGTTCTTGCAGTCTTATAGATCCTCAATTTCTTAACATTTAAGTGCATGAATGAAAAATGATATATCTGATTGTGGACTGCAAGTCAGGCCTGCACTCGTTATGTAGACAAATTTGTTGCATGTAGATAATGAAATGTCTTAAATTAATACCTCCAAGGTAAATAGCACTCTCCAGATGCAACTCTCCACATAATAAAAGCAGACTCCAGGTACAGTGGTGCATGTCAGGAGAATAGTCAAGCAGAAGCAATTGATAGTGCTGGAGCTTAATCCAAATTGTACTCTTCTGTATGGTGGTGTGTGTCACTAAATTATATGCCCCAGGAGATTCATTGTGAGTTACAGAGGGTAAGAGGCTAACTCCTCATAAAATAGAATCTGATTTTATTTGGTAGGTGTGGCTTATTTTGCTGTTTACAGTTGATCAACTATAGTTGATCTGTTTCTGTACTGTCTAGTTTTCCCTCACTACTGGGATTATGATATTTTATAAAAATTTCTGAGTCTGATTCTGAGTTGAGCACTTTTTAAAAGCAGTGACTTTTTAACAATCTCAGGATTACTGCTGCACTTTCCTGTTGGCTCTTTTCTAAGAGGCGGGCAATGCCCATTTGTGGGGCAGAGAAGGGTGGCTGTGTTCATACAGGTTTTTCAGGCTAGTTAAATACAGACGTCTACTGTATTTTCAATCGTGTTCGTTCTCTTAATTCAGCAGGTTTCAGTCTTCTGCCGTTTGAAGCTGATGACAAATGTTCTAGTAGTAATGGGAAGAGAGCAGGCCTGGTGAGTCTTCTGCACGCAGATGGCTCTCGCCTCAGGCTTTCTTGCAGGCAGGCAATACCTCACACACACCTGCAGTGCAGCATTGGGACCCCTGTCCAGCCAAGTCACCTGATACATGGGGCATGGCTGGCCCATACACAGCCTGATGACTGGCTCTACCTGGCTCATCTCATCATGGAGCGTGGGCAAGGTCTTAGAGCCACAGGGGAGCTAGGGAGGTGCCTGGCAGGAGGATCTGGTAGGCACACAGGGAAATTGGGGTGATGCCCTCATGGGGGACTGCCCAGTATTGCAACCTGTCTCCAGACGTCAGGCTGGCCAGCTCCTGCTATGTGCATCATACCCTCTGCTGTGTGATAGATGTCTGTCAGGTTGCACAAGCAGCATGGTGGTCTGCTACGTTAGGACTGTACTGCTGCTGTAGTGCACTACTTAGTCTGGCTTAAAGGCAGTTTGTGCTCAAGAAAGGCTTGGGCACTCCCAGCCCAGGACTACTGCCCAATCTTTGCACTGCAGACAGTGCTGAGGAATCAGAACATCAGCTTCTCCTTCCAGTATTGTTATTGATACACTTTGTGACTCCCAGGAACCCATTTGTTCTCCATGCCTCAGCTTCCTCACCTGTGAAATAGCTACAGAGTGACTGCACCCCTCTGTACATGAATATTTATCTGAGCATGCAGCCAAATATTTTAAATAGGCTTCTCTGTTACCATAATGGGGAGCCTAGAAGCCTAACTTCAGATAGGGATTTGCTGGTTGATCAAAGCCTGTTGATATTTAGCCATGGAGCTAACAGTGTTACAGAGCTAATGGGAAGGACAGCAGATGACTTTCTGTTTCCAGAGAAGTTAAACATTTACTGTTCTTTGGAGCTGTGGGACAAATGTTCAGTGGGAGGGAGGTAAACCATATCACACTCTGTGAGGCAGCCTCTTAGCTATCCTGTGTTTGTGTATTGTAGATCTTGGTCATTCCATTTCTCTGTCAGTTGTGGTTGTCTTTTTTTTTATCAGAGAACTGTTTAATCACACAGGCACCTCCTGAACTTCACATTTAAGCATTCTTTTCACAATAAAAAACTATAGCACACAAATACAGTGCAAAGATTTCTTGTTAATCACTTGATTTATAAAGTGTTGCGACATTTAGCAATGTTATATCCAAATGCCTATATAAATTCTGAGTAATAGGAGTTTGATATCTTTCATCCTTTTCAGAAGACACAAAGACAATCAGATACGATGTGGGAGAGTTCCCACACAGAATATGTTACTGGAATCACAGAATAGTGGGGGTTGGAAGGGGCCTCTGGAGGTCATCTAGTCCAGCCTCACTGCTAAAGTAGGTTCACCTGGCGCAGGTTGCTCAGGGCCATGTTCAGCCAGGTTTTTAATACCTCTACACAAGGAGACCCCACAACCTCTCTGGGCAGCCTGTTCCAGTGCTCTGTCACACTCACAGTAAAAAAGTTTCTCCTTATGTTTAGGTGGAACTTCCTGTGTTCCAGATTGTGTCTGTTGCCCCTTGTCCTGTCACTGGGCACCACTGAAAAGAGACTGGCCCCATCCTCTTGACCCCTGCCCTTTAGATATTTATAACCATTGGTAAGATCACCTCTCAGTCTTCCCCAGGCTAAACAACCCCAGGCCTCTCAGCCTTTCCTTGTCAGAGAGATGTTCTAGTCCCCTGATCATCTTTGTAGCCCCTTGTTTGACTCTCTCTGGTATTTCCCCATCACTCTTGAACTGGGGAGCCCAGAACTGGACACAATACTCCAGATGTGGCCTCACCATGACAGAGTAGAGGGGGAGGAGAATCTCCCTCGACCTGCTGATCAAACTCTTCTTAATGCACCCCAGGATAGCATTGTCCTTCTTGGTCACAAGAGCACATTGCTGGTTCATGGTTAACTTGCTGTCCACCAGGACTCTCAGGTCCTTCTCCACAGAGCTGCTTTCCAGCAGGTTGACCCCTAACCTGTACTGGTGCATGGGGTTATTCCTCCTTAGGTGCAGGACCTTACACTTACCCTTGCTGAACTTCATTAGGTTCCCCACTGCGCAACTCTCCTGCCTATCCATGTTTTGCTGAATGGCAGCACAGCCTTCTGGTGTGTCAGCCACTCAGATGCTGCATATTATGAATTTGCAAAGCTTCAACCTTGTATTCAATAAAAGTTAAGATATGTATTTAAATTCTAATGAGGTATCATACCTCACTATACATCAAACACAATAATAGCAAAAAAATACTTACTTTTCCATTGTAGCACTTGCATGAACATGTGACTTTTTTATGATGTTATGATAAAACTCCAGTTGAAAAATATGGATGACATTTTGACCCAAAATGATTTTATGGCCTGTATCTTTTTTAGTGAATACATTATTTTTTCACAGGTCAGTACTTCATGAAACAAATTGCTAGTTTGTGACTTGTACAGGGCTATTGTACCTACAGTAGAGCATTCTTTGCAAAAGTGTGTGTGTGTTAGAGGAAGGGGGTTCGTAGCTGGTTACTGCTTTGCTTTTTTTCTGTTTATTAAAAGGGCTACAAAGGGAACCAATTAAAAAAAAATCAACCTGCTTTAAAATGATAAGTTACGTCTCTTTTTTTATCTGCTTCATTCATAGGATTAAGTTTGGCAACTATTTTTTGGAATGGTAGAAAACATACAGTAACAGATGGAGAATTCTCTGTCGGTCACTCATGGTTTGTGAGACAGTGTGGCACTGTGAGACAGAGAATCTCTTGTGCAGCGTGTAGTAAAGTACACTACAGTTCTAATTATACGTTATGAACAACTTAAGAAAAGAAACATTCTCCAAGTCATAAAATAGAATCTTTGAGTTTATTTGAATTTACAAAAGTCTCCTTATAATAATGCAAAATGGATTATTTTTTTAAATGCTGAACATAGCCGTACTAGTCTGAGCTTCTTTTGGGGCTTCTTTACTAACAGTGTTGATATCCACTGTAAGTTTTATATTAGTTTGTCTCTGTCAGACTGGAACTAAAGCTAGCTAAAGGCCTTGCTATCCTCAAAAGAGTGTATTTTCATTATTATTGTAATTCAGTTAATTACAACTCAATTTACTATTTCAACCATACAAGCTGCATTTTTTCTGTGGGTAAAAAAATGCTTTGTTCACAAGTAATTCAGAAATAGTAGCAAAACAGTAACATCCTTTCTGGACCCCACGTCTTTGAAAAGCTAACAAAGGAGAAAGAACCCTTGATCTAGCGCATGGCAGTGAAGTGATGAATTGCACTGTTCAATCATTGACTTGAACAACTTGACAATACCATCCATAACCTGTGATTTCTCCCTGTCTAACAGTCCCTCAGTGTTACTCACAGAATTTGAAAAAGTACACGTATGCTGCAAAAATACAAAGTGAGCGCTTATTTCAACATGAAAGTACTTTTGCCAAAAGGATTTATCTGTGCATACACCTAAAGAGATGGAGAAAATATCAGGGAAGTAGATCTGATTAGTCATACCCAGTGGGAGAAGGACTGCAGCTGTGAAGTATTCTGTCCTAAACGTAGAAGTAGACAGCTCAATTGTATTTAGCTGCTGCTGGATAATACATTCAGACAGTGCAAACTCTCACGCTCTTCTAAAGACAAGGGTGGGTACCAGAACATGCTTAATTGCAAACACTTTGTAGATCTGCAGCTGTGGTCACATAACATTGAAATGCTGACCCTCACTCTCAGAAGTAAGGACACAGAATTATGCCTGACCCACCCAGACTTTGGATGTGAAGGAAGTTTCTGGGCTAAGATACTATCCAAGAAGTTTCCTTCTTGCACGGCTTCTAGAATGGGATAATTTTAAGCTTTTTTTTTCAGAAAGGATAAATCAGCACTTGTTGTAGCAGTTAGGAGAAACTCATCTAAACTCTACCTATGTCACAAAGCTCCAAGATGGCAGATTTGACAAAAGGAGATGCCAGAACAGGTTTGGCTCCAGGGACTGAAGAGCTGATTACATGTTTAGCTGTGTGACTGCAAACTTGGTTGACTTAGTGAACTCCAGCAACTACTCACTGTCCATTAAAATTGAAAGAAAAATACAGTGAAAAGGCAGAATGTGACACCTCTAGCGATGCAGGAATACTAGTCCTCTGGTGGACTTGAGCATATTTTGCTTATGGGCAAGAGGAGAAGATTGCCCTCAGATGCCACAGGGCCATGTACGCAGGCAGCAGTCCTGGCTTGTGCCAGTTTTGGAAGATCAGACAATGTAGGTTGAGGGTGGAATCACTACTGTGCAAGGATCCTAGTTCTCCTGGAAACACAAACTTCTTATACCTAACTAAATACAGCCTGTTGGGCCAGAGGGATATGCAGCACTTTGTGTGGGGGTTAGGCAGCACCTGGCCGAGCAGTTGTTTGGAGATATTTGTGAGACACAGACCACATCCTGAGATCTGCATATGGCTCGCAATTCACGAAGCTTAACATTTTAGCTTAGAAGAAGAAGGAGGCTCCCAGCCCCACTGATTGTGAAGGTAATTGACAGCTTGCAGCTTGTTACAGTGCTGTGTGAGTCTGCAAAATGCTAAAAATTGTTACCCTTCTGCACAGCTGTAGAAGGCAGGAGGCACGGTAGAAATTCAGTAAATTCTAGCAGCTTTTTATTTTAAGTTGAGGTTCAGCCAGGAAAGCTGTAGCCCCTTCTGTCTTTTGTTTGTTTATATTTTAGAAAATGATCTGATCCTGAAAACTGGCATTTCTTGTGAAAATACCTTCTCAACAGAAAATAACAGCCCTGTACAATGGCACCGTAGCACACAGTGAACAAATTATATTGATATAAGTAATATAAATAATNACCTCTGTACGTCACTTATTAAAATCAGTTCCCTCAGGCTTGAGAGTATGATTGGGAAGAAGAGCAACAGTGAAGCTATATCTCTCCCTCTAGTGCCTACAGAGACAGACTTCTGAGAGTATGACAGCTCAGAGAAGGACTGAAAGACATGCCAAAAAAAATGGTGTCTTTCTGCAGTGTATTTAGGACAAGCAAAAGCACATTCACAACTAATTTTAAGCAGCCTTCAGAATGCAGTATAACACCTTATTAACTCACTTGTACTTAGTCCTTGCATTCTGGTATTTTTAGAAGCCATCATGCAATTCAGCAGTACTCTCAGCCTGTGTCTCTTTTGTAATGGATGACACCACTCTACTTCTCATTTTAACTTTGAATTAGCTTTCCAACAATAAGCCTTGCTCACACACAGAAGTTATACTGATTTAACTAAATTAATTAGAAATGGAATTAGTTAAACATGCACGCTGTTCCTTCTCCTCCCCCTAACACGGCATTCTTAATTTGGCTCAAGAGTGTCCTTTGTTGCAGTCAGGTGGAACTGGTAAAGGCCTGCCTTCACCACTTGCTCCTGCCTGATCCTCTGCAACAGGAGGAGAGTTTGGTCGAGTTGAACCTCTTGCAATCTGAAACTGTAGGAGGGTGAAGTCACCTTCACAGATTTAGGGCTCTGTGCCAAAGGGCTGCCTCCTTTGACCAGTTTTCTGGTGCAAGTACTCCTGCAAGTACAGGACTGCAGCAATCTGAATGGATGAGGTTTAAGGCTTTTGAAGACAATGCTTCTTCCTTTGGTGGCTTATTTTTTGATCACACGGGAACTCAGGGTATAGCTGTATCAACTGTAAACAGTCCTGTTTCGTCTGCGTCTGGTTTTATCTTGATCCAGTATCTCCCAGGCAGGAGGCTTTAGGTAGCCTTGGGCTGCCTCGAATGAGCTGCAAATGAAAACAAAGTCCTCTAAACCATGGTTTCTCTCTGTTCCTGATTATCTAATCAGGGCTCTCAGGAGCAGGAATTTGGAAACCTGTTCTCTGCACAAGCATACAAAATAGACTTATCAGGTAGTTTGTGTTAAGGCTGCTCTGGAGCAGAGGGAAACTTACAGAGGTCTTTTTGACGATTTTTTTTTCCTAAATGTATAATGTGCTTACTTAAAGAGATGTACACAAAAAACCCTTTTTCTCTCTTTAGCGTCTTGTAAAGCACTAGTTAGAGGTACAGTACATAAAATACCAGTACAGCAAGAGGTAAGAATTTAGAACAAGGCATAGTGATGCCCCACTGAATGTTTTCTGGAGGAAAACAAGGAGTGTAAACCAAAACAAATTCCTCTTCCTTTGTCTTGCAAGTATGTAGGTACAAAGAAAACTAACATTTCTAGGAATGGGTTTGTGAACACGGAAAAGCTGCTAGGAAATCAGAGAACATTATACTTAAAACATGATTATTCTGCACCTTTCCCTGCAGAGATCCTTTCATTCCATACAAAGAGTGTCCTTTTGCAGTTTAGCTTAATCTGTTTCTAAAAGGTGAAAAGAGACCACATGGTCCTGTAGTACAGAATATCTGCTGCAGAATAGCTGATCAGACCCATTTCCCTATGCAAAGAAGTTCTAGTTTAATTGCAGTTAATCCAGTCAGAAAAGAACAACAAATCCCTATGCGTAAGAGGTATTTATCGGTCTAAAATGTGGCAAGAAAACAGTGAAAACTTCCCCAGAGAGTTCTGAGTGTGAGCCCTCATGCGGAGCTCTTCCTTCTATTTACCCCAAAGTTTGTGTGGTAAAGAGATTCACAACTTATGTTTGTATTATATCACTGCTTTGTTTATAATATTACATGTTTCTAGGACTTCACTGTGCTAACAGATTTTATACCCACCTCTTGGAGAGGGAGGCAAAAGGAGAAATGAATGACATGGCAAGTGTTTCTCAATTTTAAGTATTTTACATGAGTGCCTGAATATGAGAAAATTTAGACTCTTCACATGCTCTGAACTGCATCTAATCGTGATGCCCAAAGAAGCTGATGTGAATACAGTTCCTATGCACATGCACAGACATGCCTGGTCGAGGTGTGTGTCTGTGCCCAGCACAGACATAGCAGCAGGGAGGTCTGAACATGACCAGGGCCATTATTCTCTCCTGTGATAACACTAATAAATCACAACATTCAGAAAGTGCAGGAGAAGTAGCAAAGAGCTGTCATCTTTCCCCCTCACCCCCTGTCTTCTAGCCCAGGACCATTTCATTCAATAGTCTGTTTA
Source organism: Eurystomus gularis (assembly GCA_013400335.1). Taxonomy (NCBI): domain Eukaryota; kingdom Metazoa; phylum Chordata; class Aves; order Coraciiformes; family Coraciidae; genus Eurystomus; species Eurystomus gularis. The sequence continues at coordinate 49,502 of VZZY01020728.1, forward strand.
GTCCTTCCCTTCAGAGCACTGTTTCTTTTTCAGACACAAAACTCTCAAATTATCTTGAAGTGATTAACTGCCCTAAGCACAGCAACTTACAAATAATATTTCTCCCATACAATTCCAGTGTCTCAGTATGTCAGAAGGACTTCTCTACTCTCCTAAGTTTTTAAGGAGTCATCTGAGCCATTGCTCTCAACAACTTATAAATCTACTACAACCCACAAATAGTTGTTCTTAAAATGGGTCCATCTCTGAAGAGATGTGGTTTGCCTTAACATGTGTGATGCTGCAGCAGGAAACCAACTTGCTACAGAACCAGACTCACTGTTTACAGTAGTCCTGGACCATGGGTAGAAACTTGTGACAAATTTTGACTCAGAGAAGAAAAATATGTTAGTCACTGGAAAAAAGGAGAAAGTTAGAAAGTCTGTAGGAAGCCAGAGGAAGCCAGACTGCTTTTAAATCAAGGCAGAGGAAATGTGATCCATAACTTTTCATGACTGATGAGAATGAGAGCTAACTAGGATACTGATTAAGCCACTGGAGGACTCTGTTTTAAGGAGTCTTACAAAAAGGTGGTTTTTATTGAACCTATTGTTAGGGCAGGCACCTACTGCTTTCATATCTGTAGTTCAGACTATATTTTTCTGCATGCATTCTGAATGTAAAAAGTTATAATGAAGGTGTTTCTGCTTAACCCAGGAAGAGAGGCTGAAAGCCTCACTGAAATAAAGTATCTTCCACAAATTTTGTAATCCGAATAGAGATTACATTTTCAGGGACTCAGAGGTCTCCACTTAGTATGTAATCTTGCACCGTTTGGAGCGTGCACTCAGCATGTGTTTCCATCACAGCCTGAGCATGGAAGGCTGGGGCAGAGCACATAATTTCTTACTGTCATGGGAGAAGCAGAAATGACAAAAGCATTTTCAATACGTTGCTAGGAGAACGCTGAGGTGCCACATGTACATTCAAAAATTAGTCTTCTAATTTTTGAGGACCTGCAATTTCTGTAGTTGCTGGTTCAGTGCTCGTGTCCACAGATCAAAAGAAAAGGAGCTCTCCTGTTAGGTAAGGAAGGATGGTGATATCAGCAGGGATGAGCTGCTAATCCAAGATGAAGGGCATAGGCAGAAGTCCTCTTTGTTTTGGAACAACAATGGGAATTGCTTGTGCTCATTACCCAAAAAGTCTTGCTTTAGTCTCTTTTTTGTTTGTTTGTTTTTGTAGTCTGTGCTTTACAGGTTTATGGAGTATAACATTATCTCCTTTCCCCTCTTATATATCACAGACCACTTCCATTTCACTGAACTAACCCTGTTAATCAGCATAACTTGTTCAATGAATTATGCTTTGTCTTTGATACAGCGTATCTTGAACAAAGTGTTCAGTCGTGGTCTGAAGATATCAAAAGATGGAGCAGAAAAGGTTTCATTTCAGAGAGGAATCACTGTCACAGTCTGAGAACAGTGCTGCTCTTAGCTCCACTTATGGGCTTCCTCCACTAGACTCTGTAACAGGGCAGGTCATAGTCGGTAGCAGTTTTCAGTGTTTCACGTTATTTGCTGTAACATCCTGAGAGACAGATTTTCCTAGAGGTATAGAGATGCTGTGCTTGAATGGGGTGTCTATAACACTCTCATGCCATGAATTGTGGTAGAACATTCCAGCTGAGCGTAGAAGGGAAAGAAAATGAAATGTAAATTCATCACCGCATAGCTATAACAATGAGGATAAATTCCATTTCTTTCCAGGCATCTATGTTATATTCCCAACTAGGGATACCATTAGTGGAGACAAACTGAGCTCTTTTGATCACTTTCTGCTGTGAAAAGGGTCAATCCTCCTTGCTTTTCACATTCCCTCCTACATGATCCTGACTCACCCTTGGACTGACTTTCATATTCACTGAGCTGATCCAGCTCGTTAACCCATCAGAAAACTGTCCTTTTTTTTACTTCTCTGGATTTATTTTCTGCCAGTTCAGTGAGCTGAATCAGCTCAGCGAGGGGGCAGGTGAGTGTTAAAAGTACTGTAAGGAAGCACGGATAGAATTGGGGAAGGAAGAGGAAAAAGACAGGAAAAAGCACACAAGGTGAAGGAACAAGACTGCTCCTTTCAATGACAGAAAGCCTTAAGATCATCTGGTCTCACCTGGTCTGGTTACATCTTTAGGAAGGTAATTTCCTTAGAGTTCCAGTGGAGTCAATGTAGAAAAGGGAGTTTCTCCAGAGGGCAGCTAAAAAGGAAATAAAGGGATTCATAGGTTAGGCAATGTAAATATGCCTGTTCTTTACAAAGAAAAAAACAAAGACCCCTGTGGATTAAAGCTTTAAAATGCAGTTGATGACTAAATGCCCAGAAAACCCAAATAATGGCCTGTAAATGCAGGATTAGTCTTCAGAGAGCTCTAAAAGGCCTCAAGTACAATCAGAAAGACCATGCAAGTCCAGAGAGCAGAGCATGAGCATCAGGTGAATTGGCTGTGCAAAGTCAGAGTCGAGCAAAGGCTGTTGAAGCTGATGTCACTTGGAATTTGCTCAGGCTCTGCCAGAGGAGAAAATTAGGAACAATCCTCTAGCATAGATCTTGTTTTCGGTAGAGTTTCCCCTGCCATTCCTTGCATGTTGCCATCTCCCTCACCAACTTTCTTGCTCTTTTAACTTCCGCCATTATTTGTAAAACTACTACTGAAAATGACCTACATAAATAAATAAATTGAATGAATAAATTATGAGGGAGAGAATGAATGTGTGAGTGCGTGTAGGTGGATGACACAGAAAACCAAGCTGGTGAGAGCAGCAGGAGCTATCAGTTCATTTGCTCTCAGTGGCAGAGCCCCAGGGAGGGTAGGGACATTAAGTACCTGGTTGTGCAAGGTGCTGAGTGCCTTCATCTTCCTTCATTTTTGGAGATAATTGAAAACATTTCCATACCTTGCCAGTAGAGGCTTCAAGGAAGGAAGAAGAGGGCAGCAGCCTAAACCTGTGATTTTCAGGCTTTTTTTTTTCAGTTTGCAGATCCCTAAGGATTTCTCCCCTCTAACAAATCTTTTCATAATTACCTTTCATGGAGCCTTTTAAAATAATCAATGGACCCTCAGAGGCCTGTGCAACTGAGTTCTTGGCTTTCAGATAATGCAACACGGGAGAAACTTTCCTCTTGCAAGAGCAAGGCTGGAAGTGTAATTTCAGAGTTTATATTGGTTATATCCTCTCAGGTACAACCTTTTCTCCATGGAAAACACTTGCCATTATGCTAGGTGAGTAGCTGAGCCACTTGCCCCTTTGCCATGCCACCGAACCCTGGGACATTGTCTGTATGAGAGCATGAGGTGAACTCTCCAGTGCAGGAGGGATGCAATGCTCCTTTGAGATTTGCCACATCTTGCACCAGAGGTGAAATGTGCCCGTGACAGCTTTGCCCTTCAGGATGGGGCATATACAGCTGGAATTCAACTGGTTGCAGAAAGATGTTTGTGTTATTAATGGATAAATATAGAAAAAAAAATATTGGTTTAATTATCAGTGGTGTTTGCAGTAAGTACTTGGTAATCCCGATACTGCAGTAGTCCTCTCTTTTTTTTCCAAAGTAGTTCAAATATTTTTGTGATTCTTCCAGGGTGTAATATCGTATTATCATACCTGGTAGATTGAACAGCTTTTTAAAGAATGCTTGGAGTCTTCGTAGGAGTCTAGGTATCCTTCACAAATCGTAAATAGTAGGGCTAGAGCTGAAGAAATTTCCCTTCAAAACAAGTGTAGCTTGTTACTATTCACTTCTAAGAGATGCAGTTGTTGCCCTGACATGAACTTACTCTTTACAGTTGCCCACTGGAGCTGTTGTGGGAGATCCAAATGACATGCTGTGCAGCCAGCCCTTGGGTAGATTATCCCCTCCCCTGGAGAGCACTGGAGAGGAAAATGGGGTTTTTCAATTTTTTGCAATACTTGGGGTAGCAGCAGAGGAGAGAATAGGAAATAAAGGATGAGGTATTGTTGGTTGCAGGCTGTGCCTTTGAGAAGATGCAATGTTCTGAATAGATTTTCACTTTGAATTTGGCAATTGTATAGGCAGGAATAGGGAATTACAGTAATAAAGCCTGGAATTCATAAAAACACAACTCCAGTCAAGTGCAAATCCCTTAGACAGTAAGAAAGGGGCACAGTCGGCCTATCAGTCACAGGTAGAACAGTCTCTACAGGTTGCTCTACAGTGATTGCTCTTAATCAACCCTTCATTCAGCTGTGAGTACTATAAAGTAGGCCAGGCCGTCAGCTGACTGCTATTGACAGCCAGTCAAGTGACTGAGTCTAGAGTTTGTTGCAGATGAGGATGTAAGTCCAAGGTTATCTAAGTTAACACAAAGAGAGAATTAAAAGGAAAATGTGGGCAGTTGCATCAGAAGCCTCCTTATTGTGAATCCAGGAGCCTTGTGAGTGTCCCTGCCAAGTCAAAGGACATTGCCCTCCATTCCTGCAGGAAATACTGCTTTCTGGACAACCGGATGGCTCAACACCACTGGCATATTGAGCTTGCTTTGTACCAGCTTATATTCTGCTTATCTTCACAGCATAATGACTTAATGAAGCAATGGAAGAGGAAGTGAGTCTTGGCTGTAGGCTGATAAGGGCAGCAGTAAAAATGCTGTCCTGTTAGAGACTGTGTGTTACCTTCGATTTGATCTCTTTTTCAGGTGGCTGAAAACAATAGAAATAATAAAAGTATTTACATGACACAGAACTGTCTGTCCCATTTTCAGAGAGAACTGAGCCAAGTGAGCACAAGTACTTAAGGCCTCACTGACAGTCGGTGGGATGGATCTTACAGAATGCTTAGGTGGAAGATCAAATACTATGCTTAGTGGGACTTCTAGAAGGATTTCATTACTAAAGGTCCACACTGATTTAAGAGCAGTTCTCTAACTACATAGGCACTTTTATAAACCTATCAATAGTGCATTTTTATGTTTACATGTCTAAATATTTATTTTTGTATGGCACTCAGTAAGTGCCATACAAAATAAGGCTTACTGTCCAGCTCCAGTACAGAAGCCTGTACAGTCATGTGAATGTGGCCCTGCCTCTCAGCAAGGGTTAAGTCTGGCACCACATGGAGCTAGCTCAGACATACGACTTCTCAACCAGAACTGCACTTGAATGCTTTTAAAAATGCTACCTTATACAGCTATAACAAAAGAAGTGGAGTTAGCACACCATGCTGTCAGTACTCTCCACTCTTTAGGGTAAGGCTTGTCTTCATGTCACTGTGTTGAATATAGCATCCATGAGAAACAACAGAGGTAGCTGCTCCGAACTCTTTTCCAGGTGTATCACTGTCAGCTTCCTTGTACATTTCTCAATCCTTATATCTAAAAACAACTATTAAAAAACCTTAAAAGGTTCAGAGATAACATTTACTTGTGATTTACACACCTATTTGAAGTTAACTAATTCACACTGCCTCAGCTACCATGCCTGATAATCAGGACAGCGATATGGAATAGTATGTGCATCTCCCTTTCACCTACACTCTCTGCATCAGTGCTGCATTCCAGTACCCAGAGCACCATCCTGAATACAGATTTTCTCTTTCCAGCTACGCTTATTTCCTTTAAGGCATTTTTTTCCCCCTCTTGTGGATTGACAGACTTATCAACACTGGCTAAGATTCATTTAATATGCCTAACATAAGCCAAACACTATCCTGTCCTGCCACTCTGTATTCTTTTCTCTGAAAGAATTTGGTTTAGCTGCAATTATTTGCATTATCTGCTTAAATATTTAGCAAATGCAATAATTTGGTAGTCAGGCATTGCTGCAATTTGTTCTGAATTTTAACTCTATAAGCCAATTCCTCAGCTGCCTGGTTGGATTTTTGTTTTGTTTTTCCTCCTGGTTATCATGAGATGATATCCCCAGGAAGCAGGATTACAGCAGCACCTGGGGCTGGGTGCTGCACTCCCAGTGCCTGTGGCTCTGGCAGAGATGTGGAGGGGAATCTGCACACAGCAGGCTTGTAGAATCCATCCCAGATGCCAAATGTGGAGATCAGTATCACACAGCAAGGCTTTGAATTTTCATTTTTCATTAATTAAAAGGCAGTCAGAAAGAAAGAAGCTCCATTCTTATCCTCCTGAGTGCTGTCACACTCACTTGTATGCACCCATATACTGCTGCCTTTGTAGTTAATATCAAGTGATGTAACAGTGCAGGAAGCAGAGAACTGTACCAAATTTCCCTGGATTATGGAGTATATTTTTATGGATCCTGTTGCAAAAGGATTGTTGCTTTTTTTTTAGGTTTCAGTATCATGCAAAAAATTTATTTCTCTGTCCATTTTAAAACCTCCTCTGGCATAAGGCAAAATGTTTCCCTTATTAATCCCCAGTCCTAGTTTGCTGCAAATTCTCTGCTGGGTGTCCTGGCTTTTCCCCTAGATCATCACAAATTCTTATTCTGAATATGCTTATCTACCTGCAGGAGCACTCTCCTAGTCTACCACAACCTTCCTAAGGGCAAGACTTGATAGAGCAGCTAGTCATCAGACAGCAGCATGCACAGGCGCTTTAGAGTCATCCCTTTAATCTGAGGTTACAGGCCACTTTCAAGTGCTGGTGGACAGAGTGCAGGCAAGTCTGTCAAAAGTGCCAGCTGAATGCAAAGCAGTCACATCGGTATCACCTCTGGGTGATAATAGCAGAGGAAAAAATGCCTTTACTCACTGTAAAGACTGGCAAGGCATGCCCAACTCACCCACAGTCCTGAAACTGAATGAAGGAAAGACTTGCATTTCTTTCCCCTTCTTGCTGTTTATAAAACCATCTTTAACACACTCCAGGGCTCCATGTTCTGTTTCTAATAGATAGGCAAAAGCCTGCAAAGAGTAACTTTGTCCGGCTTCCAAACTAACACAGGGACATCTGGGTTTCATGCCTTTGATACTGGCACATGAGAGTATGTGACATCAGAGGATATCCTGCCTGCATCTCCCCGACGTTACTGGGAAGGCTTTGTGGAAAAATACATCTTTTTTCAGAGTGTGTCACCAATAGACAGTGGTAACATAGTCACTCAGGGAAGTGATGGTGTTCTTACCTCAACAGCATGTTCACCTTAGTGCATGTGTTCTGAATTGAAAGCTAAAAAATGCTTCTTAGAGAAGTTCTCTTAGTGGGTAACTGATATTGACACATCATGGAAACAATTAACATTCTGCTCACATGGAAGCGAAATGTTCAAAAAACTCTTGCAACTAATTCCTAGTATTTTTTATTTATCATTCACCAAATGTACACTTTTAAGATTCTAGCACTTGCCTAAGCTTAGTATGGTTTTTCAATTACTTTTTAAAGGTTGGGGTTCTTTCATTATTATATTGCAATACGCAAACAAACCTTGTTTCATTCTGGTGGACTATACCCACATCACCTGGGATGATGGAGCCATTATCAGTACATATACATGTACATACTCCATTCATGAAAGCAGCAGTCCCAGCTGTTATGGACAGCCCTTTCTGTGCCATAAGACAAATGGCTAGAGAAAGTCCACACATCAGGTAAATCTCTTAGGAGCACTCCATGAACATTCAGAGTTACAGAGCAGCATTCACCTTCTTTGACAAAAGCTGTCTCTCATCTTCAGGAGAGCATGTGGAAGTGCATACAGGATAAAAGCAATGCGCAATTGTAGTCCTTGCAGTTTGCAGGCAGATACTTGTCCCTGTAAAAGATCATCCTTGTGGTACGGGAAATCTGTCCAAGGAATATAAGAACAGGGAAATCCTTGAGCTATAGACTGCTAGAGACAGGGAAATGTTGGGAATATGCTTGCCCTTTTTTCCTAAAATTTTCTAGGTATCCAGGTTTGGCTGTTATTGGAGAAAGGGGTGCTGGGCTAGATAGACTATAGGTCTAATTCACTGGGGTATTTGTTATTAGAAGTGGTTAATGCCTGAAAGAACCAGGTGATCGGAAAACTGTTTTTTAATGCATTTTTGCATCTCCGCTGGCTTCAGCTGAAATGATAGGTCTCAGATCTGAATCAAGCCAATGGCCAAGAAATGTTTTGTCAGCACAAGCAAGTATTTTCTGTTCTTTTTCAACTTGTATGATTCCACTGAATGGCTTCCATAATCCATTTCACCGTTAAGAAGCAAGTATAAGCCACATACTGTGCATTACCTGCTCTATCATGATCAAAGGGCAGCAGATGGAAATGAAAGTTGGTTAAGCAACCAATCAGAAGGTGCTTGTCATATAACAAACCAAAGTGAGTCATGTAATGTCCCCTTCCCCCTCCATTCACTACATGAATCACCTCACCTGTGTCCAAGGAAAGGTCAATTCAGTGTCTCTGCTCCTGGATGAGTTTTCAATTTAAAAGTACTGCAAGATCAGGACATTATTTAATGTGAAGAGTTGTACAAGCTGTTATTCAGTTTTAGCTTGCAACTGCAGTACAGTTCTATTAGAACTGTGTCTCAAAGATGCGTAGTGTGATAAACATACATCTTGACCAGCTCTCACTCGATGCTGACACAGGTTTTCCTCTTCCAAAGTTGTTTGGTGCTCTCTCTTACTCTGCCTTGTTACTTTTAATTGCTTGCCTTAGAAATGAAGAGTGAGGAGATGGAGGAAATTAATGTTTTTGTCGGACAAAGATTCAGTCTCATTTATGAGAGCAAAGTAGTTGGAATTAATAAAATACTACTATTCATGATATCAGCTGCAAACCCATCCCAGTTAGGCTAAGAGAGCATTCACTTTTTTAGCTTCTCCCTCACATTTGGGCCGTACTGACCTCTTCCCTGTGTCATTCAAAAGTTAGAGAATAATTGCTGCTCTGGAAAATGTCAACTTGTCAGAAGTGATGCAGTGTTGGTACCAGGAAGGCTTCTTTCATCCCATTGCTCGGCTTTTCCATGACTCGCCTCTGGCTCCCAGCCCCTTCTGTTTCCATATTATGTTCTTGTTAACAGGGACTGGAAGAGTATGGGAAGAAATTCATCCTAGTATGGATTTCTTTCAAGGCACATTTCTTCATTCCCATTTTGTCTTGATCTTCTGTTAACTATCATAAGATAAAATCTAGCAGCTTAACATTTTTATTGTGTTTTCCACACAACAGGTTGGGTTAACCTGTGTGGGATTCCCGTACGTAACTTACCCAGCTAATTTATGTGGAAAATACCAACTTTCTTGTCCTTGCTTGGGTTTGAATTAGCTACCTCAGTGTAAGAGCAAACCTTATTTTGAAATGAAGACATACTTTTTCCCCATCTGGAGTAGTTTGTCCTCCTGCGCAGATGTAATATAAGGGAATATATATATCTTTCTGCTGTTTCATTTGCCTCTTTTCAGTTGTACACTCAAAAAGCAGGGGGTGAATGGAAAAGAGGTGTCTTGGCAAATGTGGTCACTGCCATTACCATACCTGTCAAATGAGTAAGGAAGCAGTGAGCCTTTTAAAAGAAGGTGTTTAGATTCTATGCATAGGAACATGCTTGGTATCTTAAAACAAAATCCACCTATTTCTGTCTGCATCTCATGCAAGACTGCACACATCCTGGAAAAATCAATTGAAGGGTTTATGTGTTATGAAACAGGCTTCTTCTTTTTTTTTTTTTTTAAAATTATTGCACTTAGCTTAAGGCTATGCTTCTCTGTTAATGGCTAACCTGGATCTGTTAAAACTCCTTTACAAGTCAGAATTCAGCAGCATTAGCAGTTTTGATTGCACTAAATGGTTATTGGAAGTGCTTGTTCTGAATCTGACTTCAAATATAACTGAAGGAACCAGAATGTAGCTCTTCCTATTGATTATCTAGCCTGAATACAAACTAATAAGGATGTAGTCCTCCATCTTTATGTTAAAAATATATATATATATATATATATTTGCTTATTTGGAGAGGGCCAGAAAGTAAGTTGTGGTGAATGAAGGGGAAAGAGCACTTTTGCCCACTGGACTATTGGTTTGAGATTGAAGAAAATCATTGACAGTTTTACCAGAAAGGGTTTGAAGACACCCATCAAAATGGCTGTACACAGACTGCCCTGCAGCATAGGAGCGGCAGAATACACTGCCACAAGGGAGATCTGTCTAGGTATTTATACCATGCTCATTGCCATGGTAACAGAAAGCCTTATGAAATGTAGCCATTACATACAGAAGTGGTTGTGCTTTCCTGCCTCTCTCACACTCAATCTTTCCTTGCCCTCAACATGGAGCCTTTTGGGATGCTTTTGTATTAAGGAGGCCAAGTGTCAAGAGTGTGACTTGCACAGATTCCCAAAACCTATTGATTCCTGAGCTAGACTGGTCCAGTGCCTCCTGAGCTGCACCCTTCAGGACTGGATCCTCCAGTCCTGCAGCCACCCACCTGTCATAGGAGCTCCAGAGCCTCTCGAGTGTGCCTGGCGATTTCAGTGCATGGTAAGAAGTCCCTCAGCAATATCTGAAGGTTATAGCTGTGGAGAAGGATCACCGAGACTTAATTCATAGTGTGTTCCTGCCTCCCCAGGGACATGGAACATGGCAGCCACGAGGCAGGATGCACTGACCTCAGATTTCAGTGACAGGCTGCCAGATATTGAGCAGTTACAAAGGGATCAGTTCAAGAGTCATGTCCTGACTCCTATACTGTGAGGCAACACTGTTGTGACACCATGCTGCTCTCTGGGCCTTTAAATGATTTAGAGCAGGGATGTGCTCACTTCCACACAGCCGAGCATGGTTTTCAAACTCTCGACCAGTATGCATCATGGATATCCCGCTTCTTTAGAGAAAGCATTTTCTGGTTGAGCAGCCACATCCCAGAATCATTCAAGATGGGAACTCTTCATTTTGTGGTCATACCTGGCACTGACCATGTGAGTTTTAGATAGGTGTTAACCATGCTTTTGCACCTCCATACCTGACCGGCATGTTGCAAGACTTGTTTTCATTAATATCACGCTGAAGTGCCTGGGAGATTATTGAATGAAGCTGATACCAATAAAAGTATCCTATCTGACTTTAAAAAGAAATTAGTCTATTTCTGCTCCTGCCTATAAACAAGATCCACCCTAAGAGTTGGGTAACTGTTAATCTTTGGCCCTCTAACCCATGTCTATATAATTTTCAAAGCTGGGTTTAATACGATGCTTCCAGTTAACATGCTGATACAACCTAATTTTCTAAAGAAAAAGGCTGACTACAGGTCTTTAGAAGGAAATAGAAATGCTCTGCTTAGTTTTATGGCAGTCTGTTGTAGCAGGCAAGAAAAATGCAAGACCAGGTTTTGGGCATTTTTAAGCAGTTAGAGTCAGTATTGCTGGAGAGGGAAAGTGCATGTTACCTCTTTTTTCCTGTGGACTTCCTCTCCATGCTATAAAATATTGCTGTGATGGGTTTCAAAGAAATATACCTCACTCTCCTTGACTAGTTTATGAATGGCAGGGATAAAATCCAGGAGATTCTGGAATGAGGAATTGGGATGTCTAAAGCCAATGAAAAGGTACATTGCAATTACAGTATATTGTTGTTTTTCTGAATCTGTTAGCCTATTGGCTTAAAAATGGTTGTATTGTTAACATAGTACTTCTTTTTCTGTAGATACATGCTCAAGCAAGCATGATACAACACCAGAAATTGCTACCTAGAGATATGATATTTTGTACACAGTATGATTTCTAATTGCTTGAATAATACTGCACAATGGAGTGATTTCTTACTCGGTGAGAGTTGTTTCTCACTGCTTGAGCTATAATAACCTCTTGGGAAGTCACGGAGCTGCAAACTATAATGATCTATATAGAGCATTTTTTCTCAGTCTGTACTCTTAAAATGCACAGCATTCAGAAAAAAATGAATCAAGAGAAATTGGTAAAGTAAGATGCAGCAACTGAATGAGATGGCTCTTCAGAATTATATATAGAACCCTTTTTAGACACCCACAGTCCCTATATTAAAAACAGTGATTCAGAAAATCAGCCAGCAGATTCCTGAACCGAAGTATTGTGTGTAATTTTTGCAGTCCACATTTAAAAAGATGCATTGTTTACAAGAATGAAATGAGCATTACGAGCTGCTTTTTCAATAAAGCCATTTTGTAGTGTGGTCTCTTTACTTGGATAAGAGCTCTTTTGAGATTGTTATTTTTAATACACCAGTTTAATTTGTTATTATGCATCCATGCATTTATAAAAACAAATTTTGTCTTCAAAAATATATATGAAACAATTCACCCACAAACCTACACAGTAATATAAAAAAACCTAACAGAGTGAGCCTGAAAAGAGTAGCAGCCATATATCCAATGCCTACAGCAAAGAATCTGGAGTTGGAAATCTATTGTAGTTAGGCCTACCAGCGAGTCATGTATTTGCCATCCAACTCCAGAGTCACCTTTGTTTTTTAAAAGATGTGTACCACACTCGCTGAGAAGGACTGAAGGGGCTGACTGCAGCCCAGACTCTGTGCATCACTCTTCAAATCCTCCTTACAGGTCAAGGGACGCTTGAAACATTTTGGTTTGTCTGTCAAACCACAGTAGGTGAATGTTAGTTAAACTCCTGAGAGGGACAAAGCAGTTTTTTCACATCAGCTGCATTGAGCTAAAAAGGTCGCTCTAAAATGATACGACCTACTCCCTGGGTACAGGACCTCCCAGGACTGGGAAAGTGCCTTAAGGCCTCAGTGCCAAGGACCCAGCTGGCATCAGGACCTTGTACAGGGGCAGCAGCTGCCCTGGCCCCATCTCCCAGCAAGGTTTAGGATGAAGTCCAGAATAGGAGCTGTAACATTATTTAGAAAGCAGCATCTTTTCTGGCTGAAGGCATTCTTGCTTCGTACCAAGCAGAGAGACCAGGTCAGAGTATGAAGTTTCCTGCTGCAATACACAGCAAACCCTAACAGACAAGATCCCCATCAGGGGAGACCCACAGACCCAGTCCTGAGTTCTAGGAGTTGGACTGAAGCTACTATTTGCACAAGGAGCCGAGAGGATTTTGTGTCCTTTTCCTTTACTTCTTTTTCATTCACGGCAGGGTGAGAGCTTGCTGATCCAGTACAAGCAACACCAGTGGTGGCCGTGCACATTACGCAGGCATTTCAGCAGACTGGAAGCTGAGGCAGCCCCAATGCAGGCAATACATTTCAAAATGTCATGTGCCCCAAAGCAGTTTTATATTGGTGTGTATTAATGAGCCTAGGTCTATTTTTTAATGAAGTTCTTAGTGTTATTGACCCACCTGCATAGGAGCATGAGTCCAGGTTGAAAAGCTCTGAGCAGACTGATAGCTCAGTACCAACAGTGGCCACCCTCTTGCCCAGACTCAGAAGTATTGTGCAAGAGCTGCCAGCCCTGACAGCTGCTGCCCAGAGTGAGGCGAGAATTCAGAGGGACAGCCCTTTGCTCAAAAGCCACAAAAAAGAGGAACTACCTACCACAGAAACAGTCCTTCTCCACCAGAGGAAAACAGCATATGACCTTTGTGAATGCTCTTGCCCAGCTGAGTATTTCATTTTTGTTCTGAATTATGTTCTAGACTCGGTACAAAGCAACACTGACGGTGGCTGTGTGTATCATATAGGCATGTAAGTAGACTGCAAGCTGAGTAACAATTCAAAGAAAGATACACTCTAAGGACTTTTTAGGCAGTTAGAGCTACCTGGTTGGCCTGAGGAACTGTAGCTATTTATTCCCTTCCTGGCTCCTCTGATCCAGCAGCAGTGGAGGAACTTTCTAAAATATCAATGTTTCATCCACTGCTATCTTTGATCTTTCTCTGGACAGAAGAAATGGTGGGAAGGGCTTTTCTGGATGGAAACTAAGAGTAACTCTAGTACTTCAGAGAAACAACAAGCCTTTGTTTCACTTCTAGTGCTAGCAAGGAAGAGAGCTCTGCCATGTAGGATATAACATAACTAAAGGTTGCTGTCATATAGGATGAGAGTAAGGTACATATTTACAATAAGTGTTTGCTTTTGCAGACTAGAAATCAGTGCTGTGCCATCTTCTGAGTTAATGTGGGGATCAGGCTTTGCTGGACACTAATATAAAGGGAGAAAGCATAGCACGAGGGCAATTCCTGGCAGAATTCCTGTAGACGTTAAGGAAAGGCAGAACTCATACAGAAGGAATTTAAAGCAGTTGGTTATATTTTGAGTGTGGCCTCTTGTGTACTATTTCTCCAGTGCTATTCAAAATGAAGCTGGTTCTCACAGAAAGGGCTGCCTTGCAGGCCTCCATTCCACTGGAGAAAATCCCATGGCCATGCATTAGCAAGACAAAGCTTCCTACAGGGTCGACTTCTAGCCTGTCTCAGGCCTGTACTGGAGCAACCTGCTTTCAAAGTAAGTGTTAGACCCAGTCAGTGACTGACCTCTTTGGCCCAGTGGAAGTAACTCAGCTAAGATCTGAGATGGTCATCTGTGTATGAACAGTCCAAGGTGGTTTCAGGAGGCCCTGGGCTAAGCCCACACTGGTGACAAAGACAGGAGATGGTGAGTTTTATTCTATTGCTGTCACTTGGGGAATTAAAGCCCTTGGAGGTGGCACCAGGAAGAAATTAAGTGTCAGCCCTCAGAGAAAGCTGTATTCAAGAAGGAGGAAATTCCCCTAATAAATCTTTCAGTTGCCCTCTCTGAGATTGTGTCAGCCTGCCACAATTCTGCGATACTTTTTTCTAAAACTCCATGTAAACCAGAGCTAGACAAACAGCACTTCTACAAAATGCACGAGGTCCTAGCAAGTGACAATCGTCTTGTTCATCCTATAGAGAACACATCGGAGGTATCCTGCCTGTGTGTTGTTTTGTGGGAAGGGTTGCATTTAAAACTGGCCTCTGACTACACTAGCTGACCAGTGTGGGGCATTGTGTGGGGTTGTATAATCTGAATGAAAGACTTTATTGTAATGGGTGCCACTTATGGCATAGAAAATTGTTGTGAGATTTTCAGGCTGAAGTCTCCTGTTAACACTATCCCAACACTCTGCTTTTTGTGCAGAGATTGTGTTGTGTTCCCTTAAGGAGCTGTTGGAAGACAATCCAAGTGAAAGATTAGTATATTGGAAAGGAAACAAGAAAAGAAAACCAGTGTATGGATTACAAAAGTAGAGTTATACTGGAAACCTCACCATCTTTTACTCTAGCCTTTACACAATGCAGGGTTACATCCACTGAGCATAGCATTTTTCTTTCTTCTATTATACATTCTTACCCGGCAATTTTGTATTTAATGGTAAGTGCATGAAGAATATTAATGCATACATAAATTAGGACAAAACCTCAAAGTTGATAAAGCCCGATGCAGACAGTCTGCAGCATTAAAGAAAGAACTAGGGGAATAATCATAAAAGATCAAGACCTGAGTTGGACTAAAAATGGTTTAAACCTACGTCTGGACTACCAAAATATCTACAGTTATGTTAGATCACACTTTAGATATTTGGAAGCAATACAAAGTTTCCTCTGTTAGTAAATTATTCCCTTAACTGTCCACTACAGAGTTTCTTTCATTTCCTCTCCCAAACATCTGGCAGTAGATGCTGCAGAAGCCCACAGTCAGCAAGATATGCAAGCAGGGGCCTAACTTTAGTTCATGAGTCATCTCTGTGGCTCCAATGGGACAGTTCAGGTGGTTAAAGTTAAGCATGTACTTAAGTACTTTGCTGAAACGAAATGAATCTGTGCCAGCAAGAGGTTACTCCCTAGGTGCAGAACTGGTTGGCTGCATATCCTTAACCATTTATAAAAGAGATACACTTAAAACATAATTAAAAGACACACCTCTGCTGTGAAAGCAGTGATTCCTAAAGACTGCAAAAAAGTGGACCACTGTCCACCTTTACAGTCTCTTGCAGGCCCCCCCATTACTATCGAGCTGTTAATTAGAAACACTTTAATCAGGCTCAGCAGAGCAGAGAGTGATTGCTCACCCTCACCTTGCAGGGCTCAGCGAGCCTGCAGGTCATGGATTGAAAACCTGTGCTCCAGAAGCAGATACCTGCTCTGTTACAAAAGTTCTGCTTTTCTGCTAAAAACAGTTCAGCTACTGACCTATAACTATGTTTCCAGACACAAATTTCAGCCGATGGAGTCATCATTCACAAGCACTCGTTTCTATGGGCACAAAACCAGAGCGCTTCCTCTTCTCAACTCAAACATTCGTGGAGCTTAAAAGTCCTTATTTTTAAAAATTCCGTTTGGAGCCATTTTATCCAGGCCACACTGAGCCTGTTCTCTGAAGCCCTGATCACCACAAGGCCTGCAATTAATTCTCCTCAGGCTGCTGTCCTGCCTCTGCCACACCCCAAGTGTTTGCTTTCCCACCAGCTCTAGTGCTACAAACCCAACCAGAGGTAGCCAGCTGGTGCGTTAG
Source organism: Eurystomus gularis (assembly GCA_013400335.1). Taxonomy (NCBI): domain Eukaryota; kingdom Metazoa; phylum Chordata; class Aves; order Coraciiformes; family Coraciidae; genus Eurystomus; species Eurystomus gularis. The sequence goes on from VZZY01020728.1 coordinate 65,866, forward strand.
GTGGGCTTTGGGCTTTGCAATAGTCAAGTCTGAGCCTCGCTCACTCAGAACATAAGTTGTGTATTATCATGCCTACACAGGAACTGTGTGATGCTTCCAAACAACCCTTTTAATAAAACCAGATAATAATTTGTAGCTGAGAGAATGGTTTCAAAACTCTTTAAGAGTATATGTCACCAGTAATTCCTTTTTTTCTGAATATAAAAAACTAAATTCAACTTTTGCCAAATACAGAGCAATTTTTCTTAAGCCCTAATATCTGTATAGTATTTCTCCTTGCACATGTTCCCCAACCTGTCAAAATCATAAGACTGAAAATTACAAAGCCAGCAGCTGTGCTAGAAAATGTCAGGCAGCCACACATTTTTCAGAAGAACAATGGAGTCTATTTTATGCTGGGCAGCATTCTTTAAAATTGAGTTTTGAAAGCCCCAAATTTTTCATTTCCAAGTCAAGGCCAATGAAGAAATTTCTCTTCCAAAGGTAGGATACAGAGCAACTGAAACCAGGGATTTAGAAAAGAACTGTCATCTCAGCAATCATTTTGAACATTAGTATCTTTTGGCATTTTAATACTGGTGGCAGTGATTCACCTAGTAGAGAGACTTAACTAGGATTTGTTTACATATCTTTCAAATATTAAGTATCAATCATCAGTCTTTCATGTCTCCTTTTTTTTCCTCCACAGGGTCTCTATAAGCTCTTGGGTTTTCTCTCTTCCATTGAATCATCATGCGGTACGGGCTTTATTATTTACTCCACATATGGCATTAAGCAAACTTTTCCTTCCTTCAGTAGTTTCAATCTGTGCCTATTGACCATGGTCTGAATTGGAGGCATATTCCTGGGGTGGAGCTGAGCTAATGCCATGTGACAGCATCTCCATTTCTACCTGCCTGTAAATTCTGTACTGCTCGGAGGCTGAAATCGTGCACATGAAAGGCAGATTGTAGCAAATGAGTTAAGAAAATGAATATGAAGATAAGTAACAGCATTAGTGGAAACTACAGAAGAAAGTTTTGAGTTGCCATCTTTAAGAGAAAGTAGCTCAGGGGACTTTTTTCTCATACAGTCCTTGGAGAGGTTGCTTTGGCGAGATCCTGGGGAACTGATGCAAGAGAACATTGTCACAGAGTAATGTTCTCCTGCTGCTAAGCAAATATCATGGCCTTTATTTGAATACACATGCATAATAAATCTTTGGCAAACAACCCACAAACACTACCAACAGTTTCCTTGAAATTAAGAACATTCAAGTATTTCTCCACTGCAAGAAATTTCTATTGCAGCACTCCTGTTTTAGCTGACGAGCATTTTCCAGTCCTTCCACACAACAAATTGCCCACCTTCCTTTTGAATTGCCACTGGCAAAAACCTGAGTGGCAACCTGATATCCTGGGCTGGGGAGCTGCCTGACTTCGTTTCAAGACAGGCAGAGGGAAAACAATTCACACTGTGGGAGAGGAGCAGCATTGAAATGGCAAGTGGAAATGACTGACTGTGGCAGAAGAGTGGAGCAATGGAGTCAAGAAGTGAGGCCATTCTCTCCATAGGATCATCATCTGCACCTTTTAAATACATATAGAGTCCTTGTGTGTTTCCTGCTTATATTGACTAGAAGAAATAAGGTAGCAGGGAATAGAAAAGGGTCAGGCAAAGGACCTGTGTCAAATTACAGCTTGTACAGCTATCCCTAGAGCAAGACAAGGCTGCCCAAAGACTACAGAGACGAGGAAGGTTAATCTACTAGAAGAAACTCTTCTTTCTGCTCCCTTTCCCCCAGCATCTCTCTTCCCTTCCCACAGCCTTCCCCTGACTCTTCTGTCCTGCTTCCATTCCTTAGAGTAACTTCAAAAAAGTTCCTGTAGTTTGTCACCAATCTTGTCACTATTTCCTGCACAACTGAGTAGTGAGCACAGCCTGAGCATGAATGCATCTTACAGCACAGTCTGGAATTAGCTTTTTACATCCCTGTTTTGCCCTCTTGTCCCCTCCTTGTCCCCATTTGGGTGCTTCAGATGGAATGTATCTATAGCATGGTCTCACATGCTGCCGCTGAGAGCTGTCAATGAGCTTGTCTTCTAGCAGTCATTTATCTATGATCCAACAGGCACACAGACTTCATAAAACTTCTTCTTTAAAAGCATTTTCCTTTACATTATCCAAAGTGATTGTTTAATAGTAGCCTAAATTTACTCAGTTGAAATGCATACCTGAACTCAGGCATCTATCACATTTGCCAGAGGCAGAATCACAGCAATCTACTGGATTACTTGTCTCTAGAGACACAGTTTATCACTCCAAACACTTGAAGATGCTTCTACAGGGCAAAGGCTTGTATCCAGGCCAATTACTTACCTAATGCAAAATTTTCTGAAGATCACTTCCATATAGAGAAGAGGTCAAAAAAAAAAACCCTCTCAAAAAATTAATTTTCAATTGCTTTGTGCTAAAGGAATGCAGTAGTCATATTAATGTGCTCTGTAAGCCTGTCTGGAATAGGAAAGCAATATAAACAAATTATTTCATACTGTTGTCTCTGAGGGAGAGAAAGTAAAACTGTGCGATGACCCTATTTAACCCTTGGAGTATCAAATATTAGCAGCCTGGCTTAAATGACAGCATTGTTTTTGCATGTTTTCTCATGCCACGAAGAAACAGAGGCAAGGGGATACGCACTCTTCTTAAGGAGAAGGAAGCTGTCAGAAAGTATGCCTGCCTCCTTTCAAAAATGTTACAGGAGCGCACATTTTTTATAAAACTAGATACATGTTATTATGCCATGGCCAGTTGTGCCCCCTCATTTAAGCCCAAATATCAGGAGTGAGAAGAACTCGTTCTTAAACATATATTTTACATTTACATAAACATCTTAGACATTTTAAGAATAAATGTAATTTGAATAGACTGCGTACTGTTTCATAAAGTAATGCAAGGGAAGTTTAGCAATCTGTGATGAAGTATGACTGCTTCAAACGCTCTCTGAAGAGTGTTTATTGCCATTAAAATGCTAAGTAACCCATCACCAGCAGCCCCAGAACGACTGAGTTGAAATCAGCAGTGAAAACCTTTGCCAAAAGAAATAAAACATACAGGCATCAAGGTCAAGCACAATAGGTACCACTTCTGGTACTGCAGCTGTACAAAAGTATAACCTGTGCACCCTGTTGACAAAACATCCTTACCGTAGGTACTGCTAAATTGACAAACCTTTGTTTCTCACTGCTATGGCAGAACCACCACCCCTTTGAGGAAGTGAGTGCTAACAAGGGAAGGGCTGTGTTGCTAGTGTAACTGTTTCTGCACAAGGGCTTTCTTCTGGCAGCAAAGAATAGTTTGCCTCTTCATATCCTCAGGAGACATAGGTGTGTTGGCAGTTTCTTATAGCTGGCAAACACAGTAACAGAGGCCTGGGCTTCCATGCTGAACAGCGCAGGGCTATTTCTGAACAATTATCACCTCGAGGGTTTACACAGCCCTAAATGTAGATTAATGTTCAGAATAAAAATCGACCTTTGACTTTAAAGGGAGCCAAATATCACTTTTCTAAGTAAAAAAAATACCTCCTAGGATGCTAATGGCGAAACAAACCAAAACAAACTTCATTACAGGTGTCAAGGCTTAGCTGCAAAGAAGCAGCTGTGTGATCAGCATCACACTGCATAGAAATATCTGCGTCAGTCCAGAGCAAAGCTGAATTTGTGTCAATTTTCTTCTTCTTTCAAAAGCTTTTTGTTCTTTGTCTTTCAGAGAATGGAATGCAGTTCCTTCTTTCATCACTACCTTTCCCTCCAAGTCTGATGCAATTTTTAGTTATTGCTTTGCGATGAGAATCTGTTTATGATTCTGCAAACATGGAGAAATACATTGCTCATATTTCCTCATCCTCCAGGTCCTGGGAGAGAAATGGTGGGATTCCTCCAGCCAAGTGTGCATTCCCACAAGCCACTGAAGGCTCTCAGCATTGTCAGCTGGAAATAAACAGGCCCTTGTAGGGCAAAATAGATGCCTATGGAGAATTTAGCCCCTTTAAAATTTTGGAGAAGTATGTATCACCTTTAGATGTGTGTATCTACATCAGGATGGGATGAACTGCATCCTAAGAGGCTTGCTTCTCTCTACATCTGTGTAGCTGTCTACACTGTAGAGGTCTAAAGTTAAAAGAGACCGGTCTTGCCCCAAAATGTCCTTCTACCTCAGCCTCTTCTGTAACACCACTGCATGGGCATGCATACTTAGCGTGTGTTTTATATTTCTGTAATTCTAGTTCAGCATGCCTGACTGCATTTGACAAGTACCCAGCTGCTGGCTGGCCTGCACACAGAGCAGGTCGTAAGCTTCTCAGGTCTACCCCTGCAGCTAATGAGACTCGCCTGGTAATGGGAACACTTCCTTTAAGGCTGCAGGTGATGCTAACCTTGGAGGAGAAAGCAATTGCACGAACAGTATGACAATAAAATGGAGCAATGGCAGAAGGCCAGGTTACCACCCATCAAGTAGCTGCTGGTAACCCATCCCACACAGTCACGTAACCAGACTCAGCAGTGGTGGCATGGTGTAATGCAAGGTGTGGTTTGACATTACAGTGAAGCCTGTCTAACAACTCAGTGCATCTGAAAAGGTACTCCTGCTCCCCATCTGCTGTGCCCAGCTCCCGTTACCACCCTTTCTCCTCCTCCTTGCTGACACTGCGGCTCCTCCAGAGCTACTGGGAGTCAGTTAAAACTCACCCTTCAGAAGAAGGGAGATTTTCTTTCTGCCATTTTGGCTCCCTGGTCTGGCTCACATCGGTGTCAAAGGACCGCTGATAGGGAGGGCAGGAAGGCACAGTTGAAGGATGGGAAAGAGCAGGGACTGCCTTGACTGAACCTCCAGGGAGAAGTTTTCTATCAAGGTACGATACCTTTCAGTTGAAGCATGCTCAGAACAAGTTACCGTACCTCAGGTAATGGGAAGTAACAAGTTCAACTACAGTAACTTTATTGCTTACCTTGAACTTCTGCTTCCCAGCCTCCTAGGAAATTAGACCATTTCCTCTGAAGGAGGCCAATGCTGCCCTTTAATGTGCTAGATGTGCTCCCACCTTCTTCTCTAAGACAGAAATAACAGGTAGAGTTCAAAGCCCTGAGACTATTACATGCTCATCCGCTGCCTTTTCTACTTCAGAGCTTGCACTGACAGCAGATAGATGCCCACAAACCCTGCCTAGGCTATTATCTCAAATTCCACCTGCCTTCAAAATGGCAGTTTAGTAGAGCTAGCAGAGCCATGTAACAGCAGTGTTCACTAGACCTTTCTTCCACCAAAATGGGCTGTGGTTTCTGAGTGCCCTTAATACTAATCTACGATTAATCCATAATTCAAGTAACTGTTGCTTTATCATCACTTTTTCATTCTCGGCATCATAAAAGGAGATTTGTTTGATTACTCTCTATAATCTGAAATGGTTGCCAGTCTATGGTCCATTTTCCTGTCCTGTTACTTTGGTATCTGGAACCAAAAATGGACCAGGAAAGTAGCTGGTGTGAAAGCTACATGCAAGAGCCAGAGTTTAGTTGAGTCAAGCCTAAGTCCTACCCCAGGGAGCTCAAATAAGGCTTCAACAAAAAAGCAGGTATAGGAACAAAGACCATGCTGAGCCAGAGAGTCTTCTGATGTCACAGTCATTTTCATGACCATCACGATTTCTCTGCCGTGATTCAAAGAGCACCAACACAAAGCCAGGGGCTGAGGCATTTTTTTTCTTAAATGAGATAGCCCAATTAATCTTGTATCTATGCACGTGACAAAACCAGCCTGAAAGACTTTTAACCAAATTTGCCGTGGAAGTCATTTGCAAACACTTGGTTCTTTGGCAGCCCTGAGGAAAAGAACATGAGGCCCTGGTCTGCTTCCCATGGGGCTGCTCTGGCTGTGCTTAGAGTAGACAGTAGCGGGAAGGCCTTTGCAAGTCTCTCCTCCCTCTGGAAGGAGATAAGATGAAGTAGGTCCTGCCCCCACCCGTGTCCCAAGAGATTCCCCTCAGGTCCCAGGTTGCCTGGTAGCAGCTTCAGATCAACTCCACTCCTGAGCAACAGATACCTATCCTTCTCAGGAGTAGTTACCATCCCCAAATTCTCGAGGCTGCCCTGATTTTCCTATACCACCTATTAATGTTTACAATTACAAATTAAGTGGGCCTACTGAGTTTGTAATGAAGGCACATTTTAAAATGCTGTAATCAAGGAACTTTCAATTGAATTAAGACTTCAGTGTGCTAGTGGTTTAATTACAGGGACATGTAAGCACAAATAAACTTTTTGGTCTTTTAGATGGGCCATGGCAAAGTCTGTCTGACCATTTGTTATCACTGAATGTTTGATGCTGTGGGTTGAGCCCCAGTGGTCAGGACTCATATGTGGCACCCCAGATAGTGAGAGTCAGCCCCAGACATGCTCAGCTCCCAGGGTGAGATGCCAATAGATGCACTTAGTCAACATGAAAAATACCACTGATCGTGAAGAATTCCTTAGTAGGAGGCATCACGTGAAATAAAAGACTGAACTGAAGGATGTACTGTTTGACAAACACTCCACATCAGCACAGCCAACTGAAAGATGTCTTCCTCTCCCCTTGCCTCCAGCCATCATACTCAGCCATGCTACCTCCTCTCCTCTGCTGCCAAAATTGTTTCTATATCCACATGGCAAAGTAGCATCAGGAGACTGATATGGTTGAAAGCAATCTTTCTTCTTTCTTTTTTTTTCCCCCCAGCAATATCAGTTTCTTGAGCAACTGCACAAATATTTACAATAGCATGAAGAAATAGGGAGCCAAGGGACAGGGACAAGACACTGGGGGTGAGCAGAACCACTTAGTGTGATGGGAGTGCCAGCATCTGTCTGCTTAAATGTTGGTCAAGTTGAATCCTGAGGAGAAAGGTGAAAGTGACTGTCAGCAGAAGTTTAAAGCTGGTTATTAGGCCTGAGTCCTGTAAAGGCCAATTGCTGCTAGAATTTGGTAGATGTTAATTATTTATGCAGCTCTAGATAGGGCAATGTATTTAGACAGCATTAGAAAGTGTGATCTATCAAACAGGCTTCAAATAGTCTTTGTTGGCAAGCCTCCTAATCTGTGGCATGGTGAGATGTTGTACTGCAAAGGGGGGTCTGAGCAATAAGCAAAACATGTTGGGACTTTAGTTTCAGTTCTGTTTTGTCTTGTTTGCAGCCCAGTCCTTTTCTACTTACAGTCTTTGAACTTCTCCCAAGCCAACACAAGGACTGGTTGGTAAGCAGGATATGCTGCAACTGCTAAAGAGATTAATTGAAAGAGAAGGGTAGATGAACACCATCAGCCACACACACACACGTATCAATTTAACTACTTCAATTTAGAAAAGATTGAGATAAATTGGTACAATCTTCTTTTTGGACAGGATTAGAATGTATATGCCTTTGGCTTGTCAGGTACAAAACCAGCTTTTGAACTACACCACCACCAAGAAAGAGAAACTGTGGCTGTGATTCTATGATGTTGTTATAACCAAAGAGGTATAAAAATAGCTAGAAGCTGCCCATATTTTTTCAGAAATTACCTCTACATAAATCGTACTAAGTTTAATTGTAGTTGATAGCATTTTTCTTGTAGCAAAGTAATTGTTTTACTTTACTCTGGGGTGTTTTGCTTAATCTATCTGGGATGTATCTGTGTTGATGTCCTAGCCCCGTTGAAGCCACTAAAAAGCTGTCAGTAATTTCAGGATGACCAGGAATTCCCATTAAATTATTAACCACAATGCAAAAAGAATTTAACAAATACAACTCTGTAGTCATAGAATTTTTACTATTACGTAATTCCTGAGATTTCATGGACATTTGTAATACATTTACTGAGTGTACAAGTAAGAGGTACAAACAGATATGTGTTGCTATTTCAAGCAGAAAAACAAACGAATAGCCTTGACCAAGCTGAAGCATCTATGAACGTATCTAAATGCAATTTATATTCATTATAATGATTCAGCATTGAAACATGAGTTCTCTGCTGATAGTCGTACTAGAAATTATACCAGTTCCATTTTCCCATATTGATTATAATGTAATAATGATACTAAATTGCATTTTATAATGGTATCAATTATATTATATAGCATTTGTGCATATTATATTTAGCATATTAAAATTATAATGTTAATACTGAATAGTAATTATCATCTTTTGTCTACCTTTGAAGGGGCAAATGGAATAAAAGCTAAAGGGTGAGAGTCATCTGTCCAAATGTAGATGGTAGAATATATGTTGCCTTCTGAGAGAGGCCCTTTGGCTGCCTTAGGCAGTGCAGAGATGGGTGCCATGGGAGTGATTGCTCTCAGTCTAGAGCAGCTCAAATGAACCTACTTTGCCACTTTTTACACTCCTAAATGTCCACAGGGACACTACACAATGTTTTATTCACTTCGTAAATTTGAGCAGAGATCAGACATTGGTCTTTCCAAGAGAAGAGAAAAACACAGTTTTGTCAAGTGTGACTGACAATAGGAAATTATGATGGAGACAGCTGCATGGCCTGACCTCTATAAGTGCTGCCACAGGCATCTGTGAACACATTTAGGAGAAAAGGGAAAAGCAGGGTTTGTTAAATTGATTTATTTGTGTTAGCTATGCCATATAAAAATCCCGGCAGTCAGATTACCTCTCTTAACAGGGTGGTGAGAGTGCATATCCCCTGAAGTCCTGAACCAAAATCATCACCTTCACCCAGAAGCCCCTGAGGGGACGTGGGGAAGTTTCAAACCCATCAACAGCTGCTGGAGGGGAAGTTTAAATAAACTGTGGGCTTCCTCAGCAGTAAATCCTCCTGCTCATGAAACACTTGCAGATGATAGGAAAGCAGATTTTTCATGAGGTTAATGTCACTTGAAGGATTCTTGTGAATCTTTCATGGGTTTTGCTTTCGTTTTCAGTATAACTGAATTTTATGGTGTAATCATATCAACTCTTTCATTTTAAATTTGGTTTTAAGTCTTGCACCAAGGGATGGTTTCTATCACTACATCTATAGTTATTAAAAGGCAAGTTTACCTCTGAGCTGTGCAACAAACTCATACAACACTTTATAGACCCCATTTTCCTTTTCACAATATTTAGATCCTCAGACAATAAGCAAATACATCACCCTTCTAGAGAAGAGTTTCATTTCCTTCTTATGTACATTACCTCAAGAATGATTAAACTTTGGGCTTATTTTGCAAAATGCAATTTCTGTTTCATCCAGCAGCTCTTGGCAGCTTGTTTGTAGGGTTGTGTGGCATGGAGTCCTGGCGTGCTGGCAACACTGCCCACCCATGAGAATACCCCTGCCACATCCCAAGGGGTGCAAGGAAAAAAGTCCTCCTTTGCCTTTCTCAGAAGTATGTGGCAGGGAAGACAGGGCTCAGAGCTACCCACTTTGGAAGAGCAAACAACATATCAGCTACTCCCTGAGGTCTCCCTGGGAAATGTACAGCTCATAGGAGCTCTGGGTATTGCAGTTCCTCTCCATAAATGTTGCCTAAAAATAGAGCTGAAATGTGACTGTTTAAGATACAGCCTTGTGGTAAACACTGAAATCGAGCACATAGCCATGCAAAGCTTTGTTTATTTTTCTATCGTGGTGTGTAAACTGTTAAAATCTATTGATTGTAGCTTCTTATTTCAGGGCCAATTGCCAATAAGTTTAAGAAAACCTTCTGTTGTTCCGCTGGTCTAGCTTGCTGCAGATCTCATGGGCTACTTGCATGTTTACAAGCTTTTTTCCAGTAGGCACTTTGATTCATTTCACTTATGATGTAAATAAATATATTTGTAGATATATGCCAAGTAGTATAAACATTTGTATTACAATTGCCTATAATTGCCCACTATAACTTTATTTTCAGTTGACTATGACTTGGGTAAACATTTTCTAGTTTTTACATCAGATTAAAGTAGAAGTCCATTTTCAAGGATGAAACAACCCTAGCAAAACCAAACAAAAACCCCACAAACAGCTTAGCCATTTCAAAATACTGAAACACAGGCAGTATAACTAATGTTAAACATTCCCCTCTTTAAATTTACGTTGCTTAAACATTTCTAAAGATAATTGGGAATCAGCAACTGTGGACTCAAAAATATCTTTTGCTTCTTGTAAGAAAGCCCATTCATAGACTTGACAAACTCGTAAGTCTTTGATCAAGTTTTTTGCATGTACATGATGGACTCTTTCAAAGTCACAAGGAACATCACGCACTGGACCTGCCACAAAGAACTGAGCCTCTCATGGAGGACATACACAAAATTGAAGATACTTTTCCAGGTTTGCATTTCCAAGGGCAGTCATGATTCTGACATTTTCAAACCCTCTGAATTTGCAACCTGAAGGATCCTTTAACTCAGCTTGCAGTGTAGGCACAACCTGGTGTGAGTGCTTGCATGCCCATAGCTGTTTGCCATCCATACCTAAAGCTTTCCTATGACATCTTGGAGAAGGGCTGCTCAGGAGGGACTATCAAGGCAGATTCTTGAGGGCCTAGCAATAAGGGATCTAGAAAGCATAATGATCATAGAATCATTCAGGT
>VZZY01020730.1:0-29672 GCA_013400335.1 Eurystomus gularis
CTGTAGAAGACAATGAGAAAAATCAATGGTGAACTAAACTATGAGTCCTTTGCATTATTCACCTGAGAAAAAGAAGGGAAATTTCACATCTGTTGTCGAGGTTTAGGGTCGGTCTGCTAGACCTACAACAGGTGCTCTCTGCTAACCTCTCTCTGGCCCCCAAATAGGGGAAGAGAAAGAGGATAAGGGAGAGAGACTTATGGATTGCTGTTGGACTCCCCTCACCCCCTGTATGGGAGAGGAAGGGAATGAGAGAGTACATTGACTGTTATCTCCAATTAATAAAAAACCCACAGCTTAATTTTTGTGATCACAACTTATAGTGGCCATTCCTATCCCTCGTTAAAGTTCTCTGTATAAAATTTATTTTTCCCATAGCTATATTGCTCACACAAATAGTAAAGTTGTTATAAGGATTGGATTTTCCTTCTAGGTTCTTCTTGTACACAACAGGGAGAGGTTTCTTTGCCGTTTTTAAATGCAAGAAATAGATTGCCTTTTTGTATTGTTTGTTTCTCAGAAATTGGTGTAGGATAATAATTCAGTTAATCTTTCAGGCGGCTAAAACTAGTGAATGATGCATTGTACTTGTCACTAAAGTTTTCCTTTTTAACAGTTTTGGAAAATGTTATTAATTTAATCACCAGGAAGGAAACAATCAAATAACAGGATCAGAATTAATGGTCCCTGGAATTTAAAGCAAGGTGGGTAAACGTAAATGGTGAGCCAAGGCAATGAACCAACACCCTCAAAATCTTAACACATTTCCAGAGCAAAATGATTATTAATATTCTGAGTAAACTGATTATCTTTATTGAAAGGTAGTGAAAAAAAAACTGGTTTTGAGGATAATCTACAGCTGAGTTACACAATATAAAATAAAAAGCTATTGCCTTTAATCCACATTTTCTTAGTGATCTCCTGAATACATCTTGGGAAATTCACCTTATATGTACATTAGTTTCTCTACTATTAAAAGGACTTAACATTAAGTGGCATTAGCTTACTTCTTCTTCAATTCTTAATTAGCTTACTTCTTTAATTCTTTCAAATTTTCTAAGGTGTTCTTAGATGCAAGAGATATTTCAGTCAGAAGCTATACGAAAATTTTGAAAATTTGTGGTGTTCCAGAATCATCTCAAGCTATAGACAAATGAATAGAAATGAAACTAGACGCCTGTTTTAGTTTCTGTTATGGCATTACAGGAGAAATGGCGACAGCAATATTTAAAGCACTTTAGAGAACCCTGGTAGTGATACACTTTTAAAACATGCAACATTTGTTCCAGAATATCTGGATGCACAATCTGTTTTATGTTGCAAAATAGTTAGGGCAAACTGTTCCTTTAGATCAACACAATCATTTGTTTGGAATCCTTAGTTAAATAGCATGAGGAATGCATAAAGGTCATACAATAAGTCTAAATATGATACTTGAAATCTTTTAGTTTCAGAAATGTTGTTTGACCCCTAATATGGCATTTAAGCTTCTGTGACAATCACTATGGACTGGAGATAGCACATTTATACTCAGTGATGTAACTAGTTTTTACTACGAAAAATCCTAATTTCATTTTTAAAAGCAAAATAAAAATATTCTCTGTCCAATAAAAATCTTCTCTCTAATAGTAGTCTCATGTGATATTTTGCTTTTTTATAGGTTAATTGGCCTAGGATTTGGGGAAATCTGTACATTTGGCGAATGAACTTGTGATACACGTAATCTCACCTGTTTTTAAATGATTCAGGCATTGATGTTCTATAGCATTGATTGCTTCTATAAGACATGGCATATGTTAATGATAAGGTGATTAAGTGTAGTTATATAACAAATAGACGTCTCAATCCTTGAACAGTTTGAGAACTCACACTACAATTCAGAAAGTTCTTATGAGTCCTGCAGCTGAGACTTGGGTGAATTCTTAAGATCCTTGACTGTTCTCACTAAGAGGAAGAAGAATGAGAAAAACTGTGCTGCTGAAAAAAGCTGTGTGTGTCTAACAAGTAGAACACTAATAAAAAGTCCTGTGCAGTAGGATGTGAGATGATTTATTTATACATGCTCAAGAAAAGATAGCATGAATGACAGGTTTACAAGTTTTTGCCTGGTATGACTTAATTAAAAGCAATAAAATTACCAGGCAAAAATAATTGTAATATCAAATTTACAGTTGAACTTGAAGAGTTAGAGAAAGCAGAAAGTAAATAACTGCAGATAGTATTTTTAATGGAGACATTAAATAGTAGTTCTAAACTAGCCACACTGATTAGAGAATGCCTATGAGAAATCATTCTTTTATAGTAGTTAATGTATTTTATATATCAAAATTTATTTTGTTGGCAGTTTTGAGAGCACCAGCAAAATACCAGAACTCTTCAGTTCTCGTAGCTGTCAGGAGCATAACAGTGTTTCCAATACTTGCACAATGACAGTGAGCACCAATAGTATTCTTCACACAGAAAAACCTGCTATAAAGATTAATCTGGAAAAAATACTTGCTGTTACATGTAATGTTGAGAAAGACTTGTTTCACTACAGTGGAATGCCATGTTCAGGATCAAAGTGTCAAGTACAGTTTTGCATTTTGGTGTTTATGTATATATTCCAGTAAGCTAATAAGTAAACATTCAAAATGAATTGCGTTGTTTATGTCCTAACAAATACGTGATGGACTTGTAATCACTTCTTCCTAAAACGTGCCGTGCTGTTCACAGGCAGCTGCCATTTCAGTTAACTATGCTGGTGCCAAGAAACATTATGCATTTTTCTAAATTATGTTAAATGCAAAAATAAAATGCATAAAGCTAAATGCTGCAGCTCTGAAAGTGCGTCATGTATCAACATGATGATAAAATACGTAATATCATCAGCATAATCATCATACTCATGAGTATTACAATGGATTATAGAATCATAGAAGCATAGAATGGTTTGGACTAGAAGGTACCAAGTCCAATGCCCCTGCCATGGGTGGGGTCACCTGCCACTAGATGATGTTGCTCAACTTGGGCTTGAACACATCCTGTGATGGAGCATCTACAACATCCCTGGGCAACCTGTTCCAGTGTCTCACCACACTCATAATCAAAAATTTCTTCCTTATATCTAATCTAAATCTACCCTCTTTCAGTTTAAAACTTCCACCCCTTGACCTGCTGCTACAGGCCTTGGTAAAAAGCCACTTTCCATCTTTCTTATTAGTCCACTTTGCATATTGAAAGGTTGCAATAAAGTCTTCCTGGAGCCTTCTTCCCTCCAGGCTGAACAACCTCAACTCTCTCAACCTTTCTTCATAGAAGATGTGTTCCAACCTTCTGATCATTTTTGTGGCACTCCTCTAGACTCACTCCAATAAGTGAGTCTTTAGCGTACTGGGGTTGCCGGAGCTGGACACAGTACTCCAGATGAGGTCTCATCAAAGTGGAGTAGAGGGACATAATCACCTCCCTCAACCTACTAGCCAGGCTTCTTTTGATGTAACCCAGGACATGACTGGCCTTCTAGGCTGCAAGTGCATGTTTCTGGCTCATATTCAGGTTTTCATACCCCAATATCCCCAAGTTTTTCTCCATAGTGCTGCTCTCAATCCATTCATCCTCTAATTTCTATTCTTACTGGAGATTGCCCCAACTCAGGTGCAGGACCTTGGTCCCACTCTGCAGGCCTTTCAAGGTCCCTCTGGATGGCATCTCTTCCCTCAAGCAAATCAAGTACACCAATCAGCTTTGTGCCATCTGCAAACTTGCTGAGGCTAAACTCACTGAGGCTAAACTCATGCCTCAGAATGACTACACATGCCTCAGGACTATGTTATACCATTGATGAAGACAGTAAATAGTGTTGGTTCCATTATGGACCCATAAGTGATGCCACCTACTACTGGTTTTCACTTGGACACTGAGCCACTGACTGTAATGGTTTGGACACAGCCATCTAGCCAGTTAGTTCCTTGTTCTTCTGAAGTCCTTCTAACAAACTCATACCTCTACAATTTAGAGGTAAGAAGTCCAGGCAGATGACATGTGTAGCTTTTCCCTTGTCCACTGATGCAGTCAATCTACTGTTGAAGGCCACTAAGTTAGTCAGGCACAATTTGCCCTTGTTGAAGCCATGTTGGCTGTCTCTAATCACCTCCCTGTTTTCTATATGCCTTAACATAACTTCCAGGAGGAACTGTTCCATAGTCTTACTAGGCACTGAGGAGAGGCTGACTGGTCAGTAGTTCCCAGGGTCATTCTTATTATCCTTTTTAAAAGTGGGTATTCTATTCCCTTTTCTTCAGTCCCTAGGGACTTCGCCTGACAGCCATGGGCTTTCAAATATGATGGAGAGTGGCTTAGCAACTACGACTCTTAATTCCCTCAAGAATCTGTGATGCATCTTATTGGGTCCCATGAACTTGTGGATGTTCCTGAGGTAGTATTGAACCTGATCTTCTCCTGCGATGGGAGACATTTTGTTCCCCCAATGCCCACCTTGAGGTTCAAGGACCTCAGAGATATGGGATGAGTGAATGCCAGATATCCTGGGTTTGGCTAGGATAGGGTTAATGTTCACAAGCAGCTGGGAAAGACCACAGCTGGGAGGGGCCACAGCCGAGATAAACAACTGAACAAGCCAATGGGATATTTGATACCATACTGACATCGTGCCTACTATATAAGACGAGGGCTGTCCCAGGGAAGCAGTGCCTGTTTTGAGTGTGTGGCTTCAGTGCGTGGCTGGAGCAGGGACAGCTTATCTTGGATAGAGGTAAAGCCTCCCAGCTCTATCACTCACTTGACATATAATTGCATTAGTATTGTCATTACTGCTGCTGTTTCTCTTCCCACAACACAAGGTGGTGGGGGGGTGGGCTGTGGCAGTGGGCAAGTGGCTGCATGGTGTTTAGTTGCCAGCTGAGATTAAAACCGTGACACCTGTGAAAACCAAGGTGAAAAAATTGAGTACCTCATGTCAGTTGTCACTCCTTCTTCTGTCTTATATATGGGGAATGGGGCAGATTTGTTTCAATCTTCCTTTACTGACCAACATGCTGATAGAAGCCCTTATTATTATTCTTCACATTCCTTGCCAAATTCAGCTCCAGCTGTGCCTTAGTTGTCTTGATCACACCCCTACACATGTAGGCAGCATCTCTATATTCTTCTCAGGATATATGTCCCTGGCTCTACTGCCTATATGTCGCCGCCTTATACTTCATTTTGACCAAGAGGTCCTCAGTCCTGCTGATCTCCTGCCTTCCTTACGTATTGCATATGGGAATCAAGAGCTCTTGTGTTCTAAGAAAAATGTCCTTAAAGAACTGTTAGCGCTGTCCAGCTTCTTTATCCCTGAGTTCCCCGAGGAGTCCCACCCACTAATTCCTTAAACAACCAAAAGTCCACTTTCCTAAATTTAAGGGTTTTGACTTTACTCATCACCTGGCCTACATCCATTGAGATCATTCCACCAGACCATGGTGATTGCAGCCCAGGCTACCACCAATCCTGACCTCTCTAATTAGTTCGTCTCTGTTGATAAGCAACAGGTGCAGTAATGCTTCTTCTCTAGTCAGGCTTTCTGTCTACTGGATTAAGGAATTATCCTCAACACACACTAAGAATCTCCTGGACTGCTTACAGATTGCTTTTCTGCTTTTCCAGCAGAAGTCAGGGTGAATGAGGTCTTCCAGCAGCATCAGAGCTTGCAAGCTTGATGCATCCTTTAGGTGAAGTAAGAATGCCTCATCAATAGGGTGTCCTTGGTCAGACAACCTGTAGTAAACACCAACCACAAGTCTTGCCCCCCAGTATTCACTCACCTGTGGTCCAGGTGCTTTTACATTACTCCAAAGGACATAAAGTCTCTTGGATACAAGTTACCTCATTACAATATCATTAGACCCTACATGGGATGGTAGGAGCTGGTAATAATTTGTAGGGTTTACCAGGTTTGGCAGCCTCGCAGTAACATCATAAATGTGAGCTCCTGGTAGGCAGCAAATGTCTCTAGAGAAATTGTCTGGATGGCAAATGGATGCTTTGGTGCCTCTCATCAAGGATTTTCCAATTTCTAATGCCTTATGTGTTTTTCTGGTGTTACTGGTTCTAAGATGGGTGGATGATTGTATAAACCTTGCATGGTTGACTTCTTCTAGATCCTGTCTGTTATTCACATTCTTTTCATTTCCAACACCAGAGTGTTAGGTAAGGGTTGTTCAGATGATGGGAGAAGGTTCTTCCTTCTACCCTCAGCAGAGACAAGGGTCCAGTTTCTTTCATCTCATGAGTTACTTGTGTCAGTCATCTCAGGTTTAAATTCAGGCTTACCTGCCCCTTCAACAGCCTTAAGGCAGGGCTGCCACTCACTCTGGGGCAGTACACAACATCGTACATTGATCTCCTGCTCAAGTTCTTGGATATTCTTCCTGATGAGCTCCTCTTGTTGTTTAATGTATCCCTTGATACATCCCTTGATACAAGCTATCCCTTGATAGCTTAAGTGTATTTATTGTATTCTAATGAAATGTTCTTTGCAGAGTATGACATAGCTCTTTTCTCATTAATAAGAATTAAGAAAAGACCTTTTTAAAGTAAACTCTCAACTGCTGTTTATCAAAAAACTTTAACAAAGAATACACTCTTATTATTATACAAATTCAAAGCGGTTTGATACAACCTTGCAATAAAGACTCCGAATGACTAGAGCAGGTCTGGAATCCAGATTGTAGAAATTTTTGTTGTTCAAACAAGTTGGTCCTAGAAGTCCTGGGCAGTGTCATTCTTCTCCTTTTAGTCACTCTCCCACCGTTTAACTTTGTCCTGTGCTTTCTGAAATGAATTGGCCTTGATGGTTTTAGAACTGAGCATGTCTGTATGATGCTGGAATAAAGAGGAAGTTTCAGGCTGAAACCATGGAGAGCTGATTTACCCATCACTTTCAACTAGCTAATAGAAAGCTATTGACAACAACAACAAAAAAAATCAGTGAAGAAAAAAATTTTTAAATGTCTATGAAATATGTTTTCTATTTCTTGGTAATATTTAATCCCACATTTCCTGGATGATGACATAGAACTTTTACCAGGCTAGGCACTCAAGACATTTTTTGTGCATAAGTTGAATTTTAATAGCTTCCACAGGGAGACACTCTGCAAATTGTCACACCGTGTTTGATCACTATCTCCATCTGGGTTTGACACTAAGAGAGGAAGGAGACATACCTGCTACTTTAAAGAAAGATGAATCCTTCCCATTCTATTATACACTATCATGTGTAATTATTATCAGACTTGTTTGCATAAGTGCCATTCTCTATAGCAACAAGAATTTACACTTTAAGCTCTAAGGTTAGAGAGTTATTTTTTTTATCAGAGTTATTTTTTACTAAAGCACAAGAATTGCTAATAGTGATAAAACTGTTAATTTTGTTAAAAAATCAAGTCCTTTTTCTTCCCTTTCAATGTCCACTTTCAGTTGTGAATCTTAGAATTTAACAGCATGGGGAAATATATACATATCTAGGTCAGCGAACAGAAGCACCTTTTTATTAAAGCAAAAGAAAATGGTGCAGTTTGTTTCTCTTTATTCTCCTTTCAAGTTCTCTAGCTTTAAATTGCAGGAAAGTAGTGTTCTTTTTTGTTTTTCTTTAATACAAGAGATTGATACTATCCCATAAAATTTGTGCTGTGAGGTACAAAGCCCTAACCAGACTGACGGTGTTAGGAACCTCATAGAATGATTCCTTATTTTTTTTCCAGTTGTACAGATCCAAAATAATTAGACTTTAAAATGTGGAGGACCATATTAACAGGAGCTGGATTTTCTTACTCATGAGTCAGATGCAGCTGGGAATGAAGACATATCACTCGTGTGACTTGTCTATCCCCACACTCACCTGTGCATTCCTGAATAGTTCACATCAGTAAAGTAAAAAACACTTTCTCATAAGAAATACAGCAAAACTTATGTTCAAAAAGCAGGAAGGTAACATTCCCTTCAGCATAATTAAAACTCTTGAGGATAAGCTTTAAGTTGATTTTAGAAGTCTCTCAGGATGAAAGCTTTTCTTTTTCAGTCCTCAAATAAAGCTATTCAGCTTACTTAAACATAACTGCTAATTGCAATATTGGAAACTCAAAAATGTAAGTAATTTAGACATCACAACTGAAAAAAAAAAAGAGTTCTCTACAGAGTTCTGTGTAGTGGCAGCAGAGCTCTGAGACCATCTGTCCTGTAGAACAGTCAAAAGGGAAAACCTACTATGCAAAACATAACCAAAGACTGAATTTATCCAAAATTTTGTTCTAAACAACATGAAACATTGTGCCCCAGTTACCTTAATTATGCTGCAGTATCAGAACACTAGCTTCTCTGCGTGTTGCAGAGCTCCTGCGGAGTTCTTCTGTGACTCCTTTCCTTAGAAGTTTAGCAGCTCCAAAGGATCCTGGCGTTATCTCTGCTATGCTGCTAATGGCTGCCCTGGCTCCCACTGGCACCAGCGGCAGGTGAGTAACTGGTGTTAGAGACTCAATGAAGTTGGCATTTGCAACTGGAGCCTTTCTGAAGAAAGTCTTACTGCCCTGCATTACCAAGGACCACTTGACATCTATGTCACGCCAGTCAGGTGAAAGCAAAGAGTAAATATTGAGGTTTGTCTGCAGTGTTCCTTAACTCTGCGGAGGTAGAATTTCCTCACAGGAGCAATCTTATCTGTACGGAGCCTAACGTGCTGTGGAGGCTTGGCATTCCTGCTTGTCCAACAGGCTTTTCTCTGTCATTTTTATGTGTTAACATTGATGAAGAATTCACTAAAGAAATAAATGAGCAAAGGGGATACATATCACATGAGTAGGACAGAGAAGTCATCCTGTAAGTGCTTCAGGTTTCACTTATTTGCCTGTTAAGTAGGCAAATTGAGAGAAATTCTCTCACCTGAGAGAATTTTTGGGAAGAAAGAAATTCTTGCATGTTAACATGTTTTCGAATTTCAAACCAAGAAGATTTTTTGTTCTTGTTGTTTGAATTTTTAACAAAGTTGGGCCATGTCATTCTGGAGTTTTATGAGAGATGGAGATAACTGTTCCATGGGGATTAGAGGAATTTTAAGAACTGTTTAGCAGCAGTCACCTAATGCTTTAAGGTCAAGGTATCTTCAGCTCCCACTATAACCAATTATTTTAAAGATGTTTCTTTTAAGTGTCAAAAGTTGAATATCTGACATGAGGAAAATGTGAGATCTGGAAGAAGTGAAAGTCTGCATCAGGCTGCAGGCAGACTGCCCTTCAGGCTCTGGGGAACTGTTGACGGGCTTGGCACATCTCTCCCAACCCACACACATCATCAGAAATAGAATAAAAAGCGAAGAAGCTGACAGACTTTGCTTCTCTGGCAAAGTCCTAATTGTCCACATACACTTTTCTGATATATTACTGAAAAATGGATGATTATGAAATATAAAGTAGTCAGCCAGCATGATTTTTATCTTACTTACTTTGTAAGCCTTTTGAGAATGTCTTCTCTAATACCTTTGACTATCACAAGAGATATCAAGTGTATGCCAATTACCTGCTAAAACATCTTAAAAGTTTGAATGTTGACCACTTAAAAGTATAGTAAACTGAAAGGATCACTGATTTTATGTGTTAGTAAACACAGAAACAATCCTCTCTGCCATAAGTTCATTGTCTGATGAGCTGTCACTTAGGAAGTTCAAAATGTCTGACAGGTTAAGTTTATAGAAGTTGCATTAAAGCAATTAGAAGATTATATAGGTTTTTTAGCACTTAGGCTTTTGACAAATGGTCTTATAACAACAATTGGTCAGTTTATCTCCTTTTCTGTCAAGTATTCACCTTCAGTGAAAGCTTTGCATGCATTTTAATTTGTCTTAAATTTATGCATAACTAGATTAGCAGTTCCTGGCAATCATTTGTTTTGCTTTTCTGCTTTCAGCCATGTCTTCTTTTTTTACCACCTGCTGTATTTGCCTTCTGCTCAGAGTATGCTCTTGACAGTTACTAATAATGCAGATTAAATTTACTTACTATGACAGGCAAAACACAGAGTAAAAGCTAAACAATAAAATTGCACGTTCTTTCTCTCTAAGTAGCGGCTTAAAAGGCAAAAGAGATTTAAAAGAGTATTAATTCATTAACAATGCAAAGTATCTTGTTTGGCTTAAATATAGATTGTGTGCAAAGCTGACTATGGTGGCATGACATTGCAAGTTTTTAAACAGGTGTATATAGAAAAATTATAAAATTTATCTACAGGTCAATTTTTATTTCTTGGAGTTCATTAGTATTTTCTACAAATCAAAATATAAATATTCTTGAGGAATGAAAATTAGCTTGATTTGGATGTCTTGTTATGCTACATTCTTATTTTTGCTATTTATTTCACATCTCTAAAATTCCTGTCATTTCTTCTTGCTCATGATTTAAAACAAGCTAAAAGAAAACTGTTTACACCTTTTAAAGTATGATGACCAAGCCCAGACTGAAGCAGTGTTTATTATGCATCCAAGACATGTGTTTAGATGGTGGCAGAAGTGATGCGTGGAATAAATGATTGCCCTATGAACCAATGAATCATTGACCTACAGTATCCTCCACACAGCAGCCTGGAAAACCTCCTGTGTGAATTGCAGCAATCTACGCCCTTTCCATGCATTTAACTTGGAAGACGCATGAAATACAGTGATCATACAGAAAGAAAAAAAAAAAAAAAAGCCTGTAGTGTTTCATGCTGAATTATAATAGGATTGTTCTGTAATTGGCATTGTTAATGGGAAAAGATTTCTCTTTTTTTTGTCTAAATCTAGGTCAAGAAAGAATAAGCATATTAGACATAATTTAGCCCCCAGATACAAATATAAGGACCCTTTTGCATGGAAATAAGAATCATTTAGAGTATCAGAGAAGAAGACAAGATGACCTTCAAAAGATGAATTTCTGTACAGACATAAATGGTATCTTATAGAATATGTATATACTAGTGATTCACAGGTAGTCAACTATGCAGAATTCCAAATTAGCTGGAAATTCACTGCCTGATATATTTTTAAGAAAGGGAAAAAGAACAACCTTGTATGAATATAAAATTCAAGTTGTTTAAAGATGTTATTTTTCTTTCCAGCTGGGGCCTCTTCCAAAGACTTTCATTAGACCTACAGATTGCAATGCAAAATATTCTTTTGTAGCTAGGGGAAGAGGATTTTTTTCACAGTGTCTACATTAGATACCTAATTTGAGAGCCTCAGTTAATTGCCTAGGCTCATTATATATCCAAAGAATAAAAGCAAGCATCTCCAAAGGGCACCTCAGAGCACCACAATTAGGAGGCATCTCCCTCCATTTATTATACAGAGAACTGAGGCTTTTAGCTTTATGGATCCGTTTTCTTCACCTGTGCACGGAGATCGTGAATATTACTTTGAATGACTGGAGTTTTCCAGGAGGCAGGTTTCCAGGTATCTACTTATTTGTCGTCTGCTGCAAAGAAAGGTCCAGTTTTCTCGCCATCATTAACACAGAGACCTCGGCCAACACGAACAAGCTCATTTAATGCATGATGTAGCATTGGTGAAAGGACTGTAAAAACATTCAGCCTTACACATTAGCAAAATGAGGTTTTGGTTTTTTTTGACTGAGGGTAACAGTACAATACATGGAGCCATTGTCAGCAGAGAACACGGCATAGTGGTTGGGGGAAGGAAGTCAGCTGCAGTAAGAGAGACTACAACAGAGTCTAGGCTAAAAAAACCAAAGCAGTAGAGATGAGTAAGTGTTTTGCTTACTGCCATCAAGTCTTCAGAGTTTATAAAGAAGTACTAGGAGTGGCTGCTGCTGTAGGTTGAAGTAAGTGAGTGGGATCTCAGAAGCTGGCATACAACAAAGAACAAGTACTGGGAAAGAGAATTCATGGCACAGCTTTGCAAAAGCAACCTCCAGAAGTCATGAAAACAGTTGGTATTATGCAGTTGTGGGTGTTACAAAGTTGCAAAATTCTGTTTGAAAAGAAACGTCAAAATGATCGTGTTTACATCTGGAACAATGTAGTAATACAATAAGACCGAGTGACTGTAGTCTGGTATATAATTCTAGTTTAAAAACTCCTTATTATGTAGCTTGTACAGTTCTGTGAGTATTTCAGGTAGCTGCATGTACTCATTCTTAAGCATTTACACTAGAAAGAGAGAAAAGGAAACCATCAGAAATAATTTAATACATATAAGGAAATATTTTAGGGAATACTGGGGCATATCTGAAAAAATAAAAAGGGACACCAGGAACGTTAAAAGAAGTGCTGAATCTGAGATATTTAGTGGTGACATTTAAAAAATGTCAGAAAGGTTTTCAGAGATAACAGAGGTGGGATTGATGGAGATGTAGGGTAGAAATTGGGAAACAAAAGCACAAAGGAGAAAAACAAATGTGCCTCCTGATACAAACAGATCTGTGAAAGTAGTCTTAAGAATCAAAAGCGCATAACATTACTATATATTTTACCGATTGAAAACTCACTTGTGATTGGTACTAGACGCCAAAACTTTCTAACATAATGCCTTGGTTTATGTGGACAGGGCATCCTAGTGCACAGCATTTTCCTATGACACCACTACAGGTAAAAGGTTGCAAGCAAACTGGGAGTCCTTCACTTCAGAATGAACTCATACAAGTGCATATTAAATCCATGTCAGAAGGTGTTCTCATAATCTGTATTCTTGATACTCTATGCAATCAAAAGTATTTCTGCCTTTTCAATACATACGGTGATTAACCGTTGAGAGGTGGTACTAAAGCAAAACTCTGCCTTGAAACCTTAGTGCATACCCTGAGAATCACAACAGAAATTGGGCAAGGATAAAACTGGGGGTTCAAGGCTCTGGATACTGGGATATTCTTTGAGATATTCTGTAACTTCATATGCATCACGTTGTGGCATATTAATAAGAAATTATTGTGTCAAGTGCCTCACCCCCTCTGCCACTAAGTTTTGTTTCCCTGTAAAACTCCACTGGTTACTTTATCTAGCTTTGGTCACAGTTCCTGGTTATAAAGCTTTTCTAAAATTTACTGCTCTAATATAAATTATTTTCATGTCTATGATTTTATACCAAACTTACTCACTTTACTGTTAAAGCTTGAGTCAGAAATCTCAGAGACTCCCTTTTTTGTCCTAATTGGTTTCAGTATTAGCATTTTTTTGTGATGATCTAGTACTATGCAACATTTCCAAAGAATTCTGTTTAACATGCAATAGATGAGGACCTATGCTCCATGGGGTTATGTTTTGCCACGCTAAGTCTTCGAAGTCTTTCAACTTTTGCAGTTGAAAGCAATATTATAAAACTCATTGTTTTAATTTAAAATTGATTCATGGACAGAGAACTAAATACTGTCTTTAAAAAGCCAAGACATCAATTTGGACCTCTGCATTTCTGAAGTCAGAGAAAAAAGATGACAATTAGACAAAGAAGAGACAAGATGGAACTGTTAGTCTAGCATTATTATTAATATTTTCTAAAGGAAGTCCAAACATGAAAGAAATCAGAGAAGAAATGTGCAACACAGCTAGCTTTTATCTTTTATTTGCTGTGAGAAACAGCCTCCAGAAAGAACTTGGAAAGATTCAGGCACGATAATAGTATGCTATTAATAAAAAATACAACAGCAAGATGAAGGAAAAAATCAAGGGACAAAGAAAGGAAAATGAAAAATGAAGAAACAAAGGAGACAAAGAATGAAGCAAAGAAAAATAATTCATTGCATAATTTCATTCCTATCCTTTTATTTTTACCCATCTATCTTCCTTTGTTCTTTCTTTGCGGTATTTTGAGATATGAAGATTGAGTTCCTCCTTCTGAGCGCTGACTAGCATTCTGTGATTGACAAGTCATCTGACAAATGCTTTGCAAAAATTGAGTTATATATCATGTATAAATTGTTCTGCAATTGACTTCATAAAATTGCTATGTTGCAGTTAAAAATTTTCTAGAAGCTACTTGTAATGGTAACATCAGTCCACAGATGAGTACTGAAATGGTTTTATTTCAGACTGGTTGATTCATCTCTCATAATTCTATGAACAAGTCATCTGCGGTTGAATTGTGAAAGACTCTGGTGACATTTTTATTTTCCTTAATACCTTTCTTAGTCCCAGGGAAACATGTTAGATAACACCAAATTCCAAACAGAAGCAGCTATATCTCCTGTATTAACCGCACTGTGTTGACAGTACCATTCCATTGTTAAAAAATCAACAAACAACAAACAAAAAAATACCCCAGCCAAACAAGCAAACCCCCCATTATTAGCACTGGAGTTAGTTTAGCCTTTTAAACCACATATCAGATTCACCATCCTCCAGAACCCAACAATCTGTTCTTATTTCTCATTAAAAAGGCAGATACACTTCTATGTTATTCTTAAGAGAGTCATAGAATCATAGAATTATATAGGTTGGAAAAGACCTTTAAAATCATCTAGTCCTAGCTGGACTAGATGGACCTAACACTGCCGAGTCCACCACTAAACCATGTCCGTAAGTCCTACATCTACACATCTTTTAAATACCTCCAGGGATGGTGACTCCACCACTTCCCTGGGCAGCCTGTTCCAGGGCTCGACAGCCCATTCTTTGAAAAATTTTTTCCTAATGTCCAACCTAAAACTGGTGCAACTTGAGGCCATTTCCTCTTGTCCTATCACCTGTTACTTGGGAGAAGAGACTGACCCCCGCTTCACTACAACCTTCTTTCAGGTAGTTGTAGAGAGCAATAAGGTCTCCNCTCTAGACTGTTCACCAGCTTCGTTGTCCTTCTTTGGACATGCTCCAGCACCTCAATGTCCTCTTTGTAGTGAGGGGCCCAAACTGGAACGCAGTAGTCAAGGGGCAGCCTCACCAGTGCCAAGTACAGTGTGTCTAGTCCTGCTGGCTACACTATTTGTGACACAAGCCAGGGTTCTGTTGGCCTTCTTAGCCACCTGGCCACACTAATGGGTCATATTCAGGCAACTGTTGATGAACACCCGCAAGTCCTTTTCCTCTGGGCAGCTTTCCAGCTACTCTTCCCCAAGCCTGTAGCGTTGCATGGAGTTGTTGCGACACAAGTGCAGGACTTGGCACTTCATCATGTTGAACTTCATACCATTGGCCTCAGCCCATTGATCCAGCCTGTCTAAAGCCCTCTGTAGAGCCTTTCTACCCTTAGGCATATCAACACTCCAGTCCAACCTGGTGTAATCTGCAAACTTACTGAGGAAGCTCTTGATCTCCTCACCCACATAACTGATATAGCTATCATGCAGTTTACTGAGTTGCACTTCTTAGGCATTTCCTAATATAGCATTAATGAGTGGTCATGGAGACAAAAATGAGCATTAAAGTCAAAAGTATAACGTTCTTTTTTCAGGATAGCCAGGATTTTTAGTTTGTCCATGTTGTTTCATTTCTTACTTTTTTTGCCAGTGTTCCTTAATATATAGCTCTTTTTCGAAAGCAAAAAAAAAAGAATTCTCCTTATATCACTGACAACTTTTCATTTAAATAATTTTTTCATTCCAGTGATCTTCATCTCAACCTCACTTTATTCCCTCTGAACCTGAGTCACAAGCAGGTTCTCTGCTCATGTGGAATAGATGCTCTGAGATCTCCTTTTAAAACTAGATATCTGCAGAGAACTAGACTCAAGGTTCCAGATCGTCCCAATGAGTTTTCTGTTCCTATGTCAGTCTGTGACATACAGTCTTTTTTATTTCTTGATTTGCTATATATATTGTGCATTTTTTAACTCTCAGAGTTTAGAACATTTGGAAGATATTGGAATCCTAACGAAAAATCTTTAATATCTGCAATGCTATTTCAGTTCTTTAGAAGATACCTCAAATCCGAGTACACTTCCTGTGGTAAGTACATAATTAATTTTGTGGTGCATAGGAATTACAACAGGAGCATTAGCTACATACGTACAGTTCATCCATCATTTGCAGTATTTCAGACGTGAACCTATTGTATTGCTTCTTCCACAAAGATTTTTTAAATGCTGGGAAGGAGAAAAGCTGGCTCTGGACTAGGGATTATAAATGGGAAAAATAATAAAAATGTATTTGAATAGGAAAGATCATTGCAATCTGCTATATCTTGGCTCTTTTCATAACAAGAAAAGTTTATTATGCATTATATTGACCAGCTCAAAATCACAAATGCAGAAATTCACATTTTCATTTACCACAATCTTGATTGCAATTTGAGTGTTTAGCACTACATATCTTCACTGATCACTTTTAAACAGATAAAGAGGGGAAATATGAAACTAGAACTACTATTTGCTCTGAATTTCTCTCTAAACAAAAAAAACATTGAAAATCTGTGACAGCTTTCCATTTTAACAGAAAAGAACTATAGTGTCCATATAGCATTAGATTATCATCTTATAATTCTAGTAACAGCTTCAGCCAGACGCCAAGATTAAATTTCAGAAGAATCTAAATGTTCCTGAAAAGTGCCACCTAAAGTCAGATGTGAATTCTGCAACCAATTCCATTTCTTGTAAGTTTGAGACTTAACTTTACAAATGAATTCTTTCACGTCTATCAGATGAACACTATCACACAGGTTACTCAAAATCTGCATTCAGAATTGCTTATCCCATCGTTTCTTCTCTGGTGTGTCTTTGGAAAAGAAGAGGTGATCATTTTAAAGTGCTGCAATCTAACTTTTGCAGTCTGAGTACACTATAGTCGGTAACAATGACAGTTTAGAAGGGGGCTCTTTTCTTTCTTCAGAATCCTTTTGATTATGCTGAAATTTCTAGTGCATAATTTAGCTCTGGTGAATGGTGAAGAGAATCTTTTGAAAATGAAAGAGAAAACCACTGATTTTCACAGAAGTGCATTAAGAACTTAAGCACATATATCCAGAGCCTGATTTTGAAATATATTGAGTGTTTTCTTCTTTTGTCGAGCATTCTCAGATTCTAGTAAAACCCAGCCGAGTCTGCCGATTGTAGCAGGAAAAGTAGTTTTTGACAGGTTTTTCTTTAAGAAGGTCTGGCAAGTATAAACAGCACAAGGCCATAAACAAAGTTATAATTCTTTTGATTCCACTGCTCTCTCGAACACATAATGCTTCAAAATACCTACACATTACACAGAATCACAGAATGCTACAGATTGGAAGGGACCTTGAAAGATCATCTAGTCCAATCCCCCCACCGGAGCAGGATCTCCTAGATCAGGTCACACAGGAACTCATCCAGGCGGGTTTTGAATGTCTCTGGAGAAGGAGACTCCACAACCTCCCTGGGCAGCCTGTTCCAGTGCTCTGGAACCCTCACCATGAAGAAGTTTTTTCTCATATTTATGCAGAACCTCCTATGTTCCAGCTTGCACCCATTGTCCCTTGTCCCTTGGATGTCACTGAGAAGAGCCTGGCTCCATCCTCCTGACACTCACCCTTTACATATTTATAAACATTAATGAGGTCACCCCTCAGTTTCCAAGCTAAAGAGATCCAGCTCCCTCAGCCTTTCCTCATAAGGGAGATGTTCCACTCCCTTAATCATCTTTGTGGCTCTGCAGTGGGAACTCTCAAGCAGTTCCCTGTCCTTCTTGAACTGAGGGGCCCAGAACTGGACACAATATTCCAGATGTGGTCTCATCAGGGGAGAGTAGAGGGGAAGGAGAACCTCTCTCGACCTTATCAAGATTAAATAAAAATGTGATTTATTAGTAGCTTACTATGAAGAGTGTTGTGTTTGGGTTTTTTTTTACAACAAAAGATAAAAGAATTCAAGGTAAGCATAGGACCTGAAAGCTGTTAATTATTAAATGTGATGCAAAGATTTAAGTGCTTGTAAATATTTGTGCTGTAATTTAGAGAGCCTTTCTGGGACAGAAACAGTGCACAAATGCATTGCAAAACTCTGGAACCCATAATTCTAGATATTTTTTGAAAATATGACAGTTGACTATACAGGAAAGCACAAAGGGGTGCTCTTTTATTCTACAGCCTTCTGAGGGCTGCTTCTGAAGTTGTGGCTCCACACAAATACAGAATGAGAACTTAGGGACCTGTACCTTAAAATTTTAATAAATATGTGATTCGCCTGATTACTAATTGACTTTATTTCCTGTTCTGATTTATATGACACCACTCCAAAGTTATAAAGGGGAACAACCTTTTGTTCCAAGGGTCAAAAAAAATTCACTGAGTTGGTTGCTACTTTTAAAGAGCTGTTGAAGCTGCCAGCTGCGGTTGGCAAAGAAGAAACCAAATCCCTGAATTGGGTATGGATTACTGCTGTGGGATATCGGAAATGCTACAAAGCATGTATACCAACAGTAAAGACTTCAACAGGGCTTTGTATTCCTGTATTTCTTAACATCACCTTTTATGGTACTGTCTTGAAGTCTTACAAGGTCAAATGACTACTCTACAAACAGTGACTTTCACTAGCCTCTTAGTTAACACCTGCATTAATCAGGTGTGTGATAATGATGAATTAGAGAACAAATGCTGTGATGCATTTATCATTCTCATGACGGGTGATACTGAACCTCGGAGAATACATACGCGTTCACACAAAGTCAAAGTCTAAATCCCACGGATTGAGATTCATGGTATGTTATATGCTCCTATGTACAATATCGGCTTATGATGCCCTTGACTGCTGCGTGTAACACTTAAGTTTACACAGGTGTTCAGAAACACAGAAAATAAAAGGCAACTAACTACCATAAAAGTACAACAATTGCATGGTTACGTAAATACAAGGGCCATCTAAACATATTTTCATTGAAGCAGAAAAATAAGAAAACCTTTGCAAGAAGTAGTCTTTTTAAAAAGCTTTTATATGGGGGTGGCAGGCAGCCTTTCACAGATGTTTCTATGTTTCAGTTAAGTATGGTTTTCATTGCCCTGTGTCAAGGAAAAAAAAAAAAAAGAAAAGAATGAGAAGTTACTGCCACTGGCACTCGCGGAAGAGAAAAGACCAGAACACATGTACTGTACTTTATAGGACAATGAGAATAACTTCATGCTGACATTGCTAAAAAAGTTATTGATAGCAAGTTCCCTAGCTACTGGTTAAAGGCATCTTGAAATACCCAATTTTTAAAAGCAGCAAATCTATCATTATATGTATAGTTATAAAAAGGTGCAAACTTTGTGATTTGCAATACAAAAAATTTTCTGACAATGGTCTCCTTTGTCTTTCTGAAAAGAGTAAAACTATTAAAGTAGAAGATTTAGAGCAGAGGGCTTAAAAATGCACCTAGAAGCTTATGTGGCAAAAGAAAATTAAGAACTACTTTTAAAGCTATTAAAAACTTTGTTTCAATAGCTAGAAGCTTCTTTCCAAACTTGTTAAAAGATATTTAGAATTTCTCTCTCTGTTCCCACCAAGCCTTGAAGGCTTAGAGTCTAATTTGAAGTACTAAAGTTTTATTTTCCCAAGCTCAGAGACTCCTTGAAGCCTAAGTAAATCACAGGACAATCAAATTATCTTGTATATGATGTGACATAATTACTTTTAAGAACATTTAAAATGATGCCCTGAACTGCATTGTCTTTTGGCTTCACCAGCTCTTACAGTACTTATCTTTCCAGTCAAAGGCTTTTGGAGACACGAATTGGCTATAAATCACTACAAGCAGTCTTGGCGCACTTTTTAACTAGCTGATTTGTAGCGCTTACTGATTAAAATACAGCTCCTGACTGTGTGAAATAAGTTTGAGAAGACAAAGACTTTCTGACACCTGACAGGGGTTGTTTTCAATCACTTCTATGTGAAATAGTTGTTCTTGTGGTTTCATACATAATCTCACTTGTGCCAGATAAAACTCCAGGTAACCAAACCAAACCAACAACAACAGCAAAATCCAAAACCAAAACAACCCCAGAGCTTCAGGGCTTCACTACAGATTTCATATGCAACCTTTTTGTTTCTGGATTGCTTTGTAGGTTCAAGAGCTTGAAAACCCTTTTGTTCCATGTCACTGTATATGAACTTAAGTTTATTAAATATCTGCCTAGTTAGTACTGACATTACCAGCTAACATTAACTTTCTTGTTAAAAAGATGTTTATTTATGTGAAAGCCAGAGTAAATGTGACACTAATAAAACTGCACGGTAATATGCCGAATCTTTCAAGTCTGTTGTTTGTAAAGCAAAGCTGTCATTAGGCTGCAGCAAGGACATATGCTTCAAGCTGAATGTCTTTTATGATAATACATCAAAGGAACTGCCTGATAAATCTGATTCTTGGGTAATAACTGTGAATATATTGCCAAAGTCCTGGATTATTTGGCATACCTTTACGAGATAATTACTTTATATGGAACTTAAAGCTCCTCAATAGGGACTGTAGCTGGGACTTTTGCCTTTAAGAAATGAAATATACATTTATAACAGGAAATAACTACCTTTTAGAATTATTTTAACCAGCTCAATTTTATATAGAAGAATGTGTTTAATGTTTCAAGACCCAATCTTTTCCTGGATTTTTTGTTTACTTTTTAAGGTACTCCTTGGACTACATTAACAAAGCCTTCTAAGTATATTACTGGAGGCAAGGACATCTGAGAATAGGTATACCACAAACAAAAAGGTTTTATTACAAACTCTGTAGCCAGTTTTAGATGATACATTTCATATTAATAGTAAATCCATGCTAGTGTAGCAGTCACTAGGGAGAGCTTAAGAAACAACAGCAGTAGAAAATGTAAAGTAAATGTAGAGGTTGATTTTCTTTGACAGTTTTAATTTCATTTATCTGCGACTGCATTTTCCTGCTACTTTGTAGGAAGGAAATAGAGGATGCTTAGGAAAACAAAGATGTTTTTGTCTCACCCTCCTGTGACTGCGTGTGATAGTTGTCGCAATCCCTGATACACTGTCCAGAAACACAAAGGCCAATTACATACTGAAAACTGATGCTGTGAATGATGGTATTTTCTCCAGGCAAGGTGGAGAGAAAACAGTACATTCCTGTTCCTGTTCAAAGGCTAGTGGCTCTGCTGAGGTGGTGTGCTTTTGTATTATGGTATAAAAAACTCTTTCTTAATGCCACTATTTTGCTCTTTCTGTATACATTTTGTTGCTGTGGTGGCTCATATACATCTATCAAACAGGGAATTTATGTCACTGATATGCTTGGGATGTGATGGAAAACAGCAGCAAACCCACAAAGGCATTCACCTTCTAGTTCTCTGCAAATAAACATACGTGCTGCTGCATACAGTTTGCTTCTCTGAATGTTTTAGAATAGATATCAGAATTTGGACTCATTGCTACTGAATGACTGTATTACTATTTACAAATTCGTGTTTCTTTTTCTGTAGCCTCTCCTTGGCCCAAAACCCCATAAACACCTGTCCACCAAATGGCAAAGTTTCAAGTGGAAGAGCAACAGAGCCATCCTCCTGAGATATTTTGCCAGCCATATATTAATATGAATAAATTACTTTTATTCTCATGTAAAGGAAAATGCAAGCAGTCATCTTCTGGAGGGGTATGGAGCTGCGGAAAAGAGGTCTCTTTGAAATTCAGAATTAAGATTCAAAGCTCTGGAGAAGTTGAGATACCAGGCAGTGTCTTTTAATGTCTACCTAAGGCAATAAATATTCTGCTCACTGAACCCCAAGCTGGTAAACTTAACCCACTGCCGGTGTCATGTGAGGAGCTCAAGCCTCAAGACCTCAGTGTCAGTTCTACTCTGAACGTAAGGTCTTCAGGGCCAGCATCTGCGTGCCTAATTGCCATGTGACAGATATAACGTGTTGTAGATTCCGTGTATTCTGTCACCTTTCTCTGTTGTTTCCTAATTATACCAGATATTCCGCATAGCCAGAAATGTAGGGCTGTTCAGGGATTGCATTGATGAGTATTAGACAAAGCATGTTTTCTCCAATTTAGACAGGATGGAATTGGCTATGGATTTCAGCAACTCTTCTGTGGCCTTAATCACTAAGTTTATTTTATGATTAGAAATTAGGAAGAAAAGAAAGAGGAATAATTAAATTTCTCCCAGCTTCAGGCTCCATCAAAGATAGGTTAATAATAAAGCTACAAAGAGATATCTAATAGAACTTTTTAAAGATAGAAAACTAGTTAAACAAAATGGATAAATACTTCCAACTTCTCCTAACAGATAAAGCACACACTATGAGTACTTTTAATTAATTCAAAAGTGGTTTACATTAAAAAATGAAACTTAATATGAAGATCTAAGAGTATGTTACTGTGCTTATCTATGTAAATTGCTTAACATATTTCCTTTCACACAGAAATCTTAAAAAAAAATAAGAACTTCTGATTTCACTGTACTTTTTTTGTGTGTCAAATCCATCCTCTTTTTTTCTTTTATTCATAATGTCCAGACCTACAAGCAACGGCAAATGAATACAGTGTTTACAGCCCAGTTGTTCCCCACTCCATTAAACTATAGAGAGCGTGGCCATGACCGTGCAGCAGTCACCCATCCAAATGAATCATCACTGTAATTATGTATATTGTAATTATTATTAATTGATCACAGCAAAATGCTATTTTGGAGGAACTGTTTTATGGAACTGGGTTTTTTCCAGTCTTGGGCTTTTTGGAGCATACAGTTTAATGGCATTTATATATTTTATTCCTGCTGTTAAAAACCATCCTCATCAATTTAGATCATGTTTTAATCATAGTCATGCAGACACTCAAGGCCATGTGCAATGAGCACTTGGCTGCACTGTCTGTACCTGAGGGAATCCGGCTGAAGGACCTGCTGGAGCACAGAGACTGTCACGTCTCGTTGTTTGGATGTGATTGACTGACGCAGTACCGCATAATGCTTTAATGAAAAACCTTCAGAAACGACTTTTTTCCTTAAGCAAAGACATTAATTTTTAAAAGATGATGTTAAGCTTTCTTTTCTTTTTTTCTTGTTTCAGAAAGAAAATATAACAACTAAAGTAGCATCCACCCTGCTTTTTTTTTTTTTAATGCTAGGAAATAACCAAGCATTTAAAAATGTCCATCATTTCCAGTAATGGTGCTATCTGCTACTCATCTTTATACTGTATCACAAAGAAAAAGGAAGGCTCTCAGGTCTTAAATACATTTTCCACTGTGCTTAACTGTTAGATTTAAAGAGGCTAAGGAGAAGTTATGATTAGTATCAGATACAAGTAGTACTGCTGACTTCTGAAATAGTCTATGTGATTGTATTACTCTGTGATTCTACCATTCACTCAGCTGAGGACTAACACTTTTCATAACGTGTAAAAGGCCCATTTTAACAGTGAAGGAAGAAATCAATATAATTAGAAAGTATTATGCAGCCAGACAAGGTTAGTCCTAGCTTTTCATTGAACTGTGTATCTTTTTATCAAGAAGTTTTTAAAAAGGACCAGTTTTCTGATGTGTCTTTTATACTATTGCAGTGGAAAACGTGTTTTTCTAAAAGGAAATCTGGCTAGACTAGGTCTTTATATATATGTGTGTGTATCTCTTCTCCAACTGCTAATTGCTTGTCATATTGGCAGGCTGAAATGTTTTGATTTTAAGGGAAGTAGACTATTTCAGAAACATAATATGAAAAAATAAAAATGCAGATTTCTTATAATTGCATTATAGTAAATCAATTAGTTTACACAATATATGCATGTTACCAATATTCAAGCTCTTGTAGTAACATAGGGGACTCAGAGCCTGCTTTTAACCGACTGAAACTGGCACTGAAATTCAAATCCTTACACTTGTAAGCAATATTTGCTCGACTAACATGCTTCAAGTTGAGCCTGTGGTAAGAAGTTCACACTTCAATAAAATGGCACCTGCCAACTCCTATGCACCTCAGAAAAGAAGCCATTGACTACTGAGGAGTTATATCAGGTATCTAACCAACAGCTTGACAGAGAAGCAAGAATTAAACAGGGAGTAAAGTTTAACTGTTATTTCATGTATTTTAATAGTGTTTCTTGGTCAAAGCTGATATCACAAAAGCTTGCATTGTAAAAGTAAATCTTGAAACATTTGTCTTGTTTCTGAAGATAGAAAATGGCAAAGGAAATCTTCTTCTGAAGAAAAACAATAGCAGAAAATAGTCTGACAATTTTCTTTAATTGAGAGGGACAATCTTGGTAACGTTT
Source organism: Eurystomus gularis (assembly GCA_013400335.1). NCBI lineage: Eukaryota > Metazoa > Chordata > Aves > Coraciiformes > Coraciidae > Eurystomus > Eurystomus gularis. Next base: position 24,121 of record VZZY01020730.1, read on the forward strand.
GCAATTTGCATTTGCCTGTTCTGTGCGTATAAGAAAAAATGGTGTCTTTCCAACCTTCTTTAGTCCCACCTCTTTTATTCCTTTCCTCCTTTCTTCTCTCCTACAACCCACCAAAAATATTTTAAATTATGGAAGATCTCATTCGAATACAATGAGAACAATTTAAAAAATTAACTGTACTGAAAGTAATTGCACTTAAAAATGGTATTTTAAATAATAGATCACAAAACATAGAAATGTGTTTCCATACTTTTACATTTCCTTACTTCTGACAAAAATGCCCAAACACTAGTGCACAATATGCTGTAGTACTCCTGTCTGGAATTAAAATATATGTTAAATAATACGGTAAATGAAAGATAGTCCTCTGTTGCTATTTGAGTTTACAAACTGTAGCTGTTTAGTCAACTCTCCCATTCTCCTCTGTCTCAGAACTTCAGAACTCTGAACTGAATTGCACTTTTAAACTTTCTGTAACACTTTGTGCTATGAAACATTAAAGAGAACGATATTAAAATGGTAATAGATTTTGCATTGCATAGCCAATATAGTGCATTATTTTTTTCTTTATCCCTTTGAAAAAAATGATCAGTTCCTTCAAGAAGGCAGGTTTATATAAAGGCTGATGTTTACTCCATGTGGTATATCTCCTGTGTACTCATCATGGCATGTGTTTGCACTTGGATGGGTGGTGTAAGACGAGTGTAGGAATCTTGCTTTACTGTAAAATCTCCATGTTAACTAGTTAAGCAGCTTCAACACCATCTGCTTATGTCACCAGCAGAGAAAAAACCTCCTTTTTTTCAGGGTCTTATTTTTTGTTACTTGGCCAGATGATTAGAAATGTTGGACATAAAACAAACTCTAGTTTTAATGGGGGACTGTAACACATACTATATAAAAGCTTTATGTCAGCTCAGCCTCTGTGACCAGTCTACTAATTGCACCTAATATATTTTGCCTTAGGACCAAAAAATTACAAGTAAGGTTTCATCATTTAGGGTGCCCTGATAAGCTGCTTAACAGAGTTCAGTTCCTGGGGTGGAAGAAGGGGTTCAAAAAATGTAGAAATTTTTCCTATATATATATTTTTTTTACCTCTTGGCTTGGATTTTGTCTCCTCCTATCTAACTTCAAGAGAAGTTTTTAGCACACGCCAAGATTGGGGGGAAAAAATAGAGGCTTCATTGGAGGTAAGTAGGACAGAAGAAATTCTGGAGACCTAGTTTTTGTTATACCCAATTCAGATATTATTCTACTTTCATGCTGCATAAGAATAGGAAACTCTGGAATAAATAAGGAAACTAGAGCGATACATAGTTTAAAGTGACAGGTAAAATTTGTAATAGCAATCAGCAATTGAAAATAATCTGTTCTTTGAAGACTAACCTAAGTGCCAAAATATTCAGTTGCAATCATTCTGTTCAACAGTCTTCCGGTTTAATACTTATTCTGATGAGATGAGAAGAACTGGAGGGTGCATTGAAGTGGAAGATTCAACTAAATGCAACATTGTCATGGGAGTTTGTGTATTTTAAACTAATAGCTGAACTTTAATATATAACTAATTTCCCAAGTTTTAAAGACAACCTGGAGAAAAGGAAAAGTGCTGTGAACTTCTAGCATGAACCATGGGTATCCAACATTGATTACCAATTTCCAGTTTAAATTTTTCATTAGAGCCGGCCAATCTTTTTTTTCAGTTTTTTAATAGCATAAGTAAAGTGAAGATATCATGTTTGTCAGTGACCTCATGTCAAAGAAGGTAGAAAAATGTAAATATTTCTTTTCTATGCAAATTTTATGTGTTACAACAAAGATTTAATTTTGTTTTCTCTTGCTATCTCACAGACACAAGGGTTCATGCTAATTTTAAAACCTATAAGGCATTTGCCATTTAAAATGCAGTCATTATGATCACAGCGTATCACAGATAGCAGATTGTAAAGGGGACAATTTTGCAAAAATATATTTAAAAATTGCATTTATGCAAACTGACAAATAAATACAGTCACAAGGTCAGGTTGTATCTTCCCTGTTCACATTTGTGAACACTCACATACATAGGAAGCCCCATGACAGTCAGTGAGCTAATTCATCTGGATAGCTCTCAGCATCTGCAAAAAGGTTAATCACCTGATAGAAATCAGTTTATAAATGATTTGACAAAGAGAAAACAAGGATTTAAAAGGTACACAATTTACAGTAAGTAATTTAATCAGTCTCACTTTTGAGAAAGTAGTATTTTACCAAAAATGAAACAGGGTTACTGCTGTGATAAATAAATAACATCAAAGGACAAAAGGGCACATTTGAAGTAGGATATAAATCCACATATCATAGTGAACCAAATGGTCTGTCACAGAATAGTATCCATCAAAGCAAGTTCATGATACTGGGGAAAAAATGCTCTTGTCATAGGCTAATCAGTCTTTTATCAGAGTGCGCAAGAAATCCTTGAAATGCTTTTTCCTTTTTTACCCTATCCCTCTACTTTGTGTCAGCAAATGTCACCGTCTTCCTATAGCAGTAAATACAGCAGAGATTATACATTTGCATTGAAATAACTTTCTCTCAATAAACATGAATATATACATCTTCATTCTATCAACAAAAACTCTGGAAACCTACAAAAACATATAACTTCTGAAAGTCATATAAGTACAAGTAACGTAATATTTACCTTTCAAACCAATTTTGTAAGTTTTTCCACACATTTCCACTTCATGTAATTGCAGACAAAATCTTTACATGTATACATATTTTTATTTTATAAGAGAGAAGTTTTGAAGTCATGATGATGGACCAAAATCTGAAGTTTATGGTTGGACAGAATTTGACCTTATCTCAGACTCAAAAGAGGTTATGCTGGATCAAAGGCTCAATGTTGCTTCTTGTCATCATATTTTGCTCACAGTACATCTTGCATTGCATAAAATTTTATTCACTTATTTTTACTGATGCTGAGAAATTTCCATCACACTGACTCCTACTGAAATGTTAAAAATAGCTAAAAAGTCATATAAACATGGTTGTTTGTTAGTCTGGACTGCTGGACTTTCAGAGGCAGAGCTGCTCTCTGGGAGAATGGCAAATGCCGAGGGAATTCAGCACGCTGTATAGAAACCATGAGAAGTGAGGTCTCAGGTCTTTCCCGGGAGACTGTAAACATGTCTCTTCTTTATTTTGAATTACAATGAAGCTAGGTTTAAAAAAAATATTGAAGCTCGTTACAAAACAAAATGTTCCACTTTATTTCCTTCACCTTTCTGTCTCTCGCCCACCCCTAAAGAACACAACTAATTATTGCTGCAGGGTGAGAAAGCAGAAAGAAAGTGTAATTTGTTAATGGTTTCTATTTTTACACAGAAATAAATATTACCCAGTGTGACCATATAAGAAACTAGGTGGATAGACACCAGCAGTTATCTTCCACACCTAGAAGGAGTGTGATTATATCCAATGCAAATTTTGAGATTATTTAGCTCTGAAATAATCTTTTGAAACAGTGATCATCGAACAGCAACAATAATAATACTAAAGGGAGAGGGGAACAGAGATCAAGTTTTTCCAGACCTGCCAAGCAAGGTAGGAGTAGATATCATTAACTTCCAACTACCATTCTATACCTAAAAAAAACATTAAAATCTTGACCCAGGTGTTTACTGAAATCAGTCAGTATAAGTATGCAAGTGTGTTGCAAATAAAGCATTTTGAGAGCTTTGCATTTTTGGTTATACAAACATCCTCACTATTGTATACTTTAGAAGGAAGAATCTTGAATCCAAACTCTTTTGAAATTTGAAAGAATCTTCTGAAGACTCTCTAAATCAAGGTTTGCTTTTGTCTCTTGCATTGCATGCAGTCACCTCTTTGTTGCTTTCGGCACATCTGCACTTTGATCCTAAGGTTAGACTTCAATGGAATAAACAGCCCACAGAGACAAACAGTATCCAGATTTAACACAGTGAGCTCAAATGTTTTTGCTGCTATAGCATAAAGGTCAATCCAGGCATCTAAGTTCACTAACATCCTGGGATAATATTCAGACAGATAAATTGATCTGAGACCAGCACAGTGTACTCTCACCTGCAGAGCTAGTGAACTGAACACAAGTTTGTATACAGCTGCAAAAACTGCCCTCATGGCTGCTTTTGAAGGTGCTGACATATCCTAAAAATGTTAGTAATCTTGTACTCAATCCCCAGCAGTGTTAGCTCATCTGGGCAAAAATCTCACAGGAATAACTCATTACTTTTGACTTAGGAGCCACTGGAAGTAGCTCTTGTAGAAAAAGCCACTCAACTAGTTGGACAAAGTGATAATTAATAGGATGCTTTATAACTTGCATTTACAGGCAGAAAGGCAAAGTAACTGAGCCCAGTCAGTAAAAGGGAGATCAATTTTCTGTTGTTAGATCTCTCTTGTAAACAAATAAGAGAGATCTGTATCATTAGTAACCTCAAAGTATACATTTAGTAACCTCAAAAAAATTATTGTATTCAGGTTTCTAAATTTGCTTAGGATATATTTTCTGTCATATGGGAATACTTCCTTAGAGTTTGTGTTTTTCTTTTTCCCCATAGGTATTTTGGCATGGCATTGCTGATTAGCATTTACAGAGGGAGTTCACTTTCAGAATGTGAGTTTCTAAATAGTAGTTTCAAGTACTGGCACAGGAAACCTGCATTAGCTTGGTATCCATCCACTCGCGGAGTAAAAATGGGCAGTGATAGCTCTGTCCAGTCACATTTTAAATTTCAGGTTATTTACTTCCAGTAAATATCTTAAGTAACATCCAGAAGCACCTGGATGTTTACACCAGAAGAAATCCAATAAATTTTATCAGTATAATAACAGTGTAAGATGAGAATCGGACTCAGTGGGTTACCCTTTGAAAAAATGAAATCAGAATTTAGCCCTTTCACAGAACAAACTCTTAGCACGCACTTCCAGTCTTGTCTTTTCTCTGAAAATCTCTGCAGATGGGGGACATATTTTGCTTACCTTGCCCCATGTAAGAAGAAATCATCCTCCTACTGACTTACTTCCTCTCTTTGTATTTCACCCCATAACCCCCTTTTTTCAATCTGTCCTGAAACTGAATCCTCTCTCTGCTTAGCATAGCACACCTCATTTCTGTGCTCACTTCAGGCTAAAGCAGAACACTTGCATCTCAGTGCTTTAGAGTTTCAGTGTGTTTGTTCTTTTACTTTTCTCTATCACCATACAGTGTGTCATTTTCCCCTGGCTATCTGTATGAGAGTAACTATTGCTAGTTCTACAAAACGTTTGCTCTTTATTCTGTCTATCTTCCTGTAAAAGATTTCATCACAGTTTGCATAAAGGCCTTTACAAAATGAAGAGAAAAAGAGGAAGACTCTGTTCTATTTGCATCTTCCAAAAGTCGACCATATGCTCAAACTTGCTTTCTTTGAAAAATGTGATCAGAGATTACACTTGCCATATGCACAGAGTCCTATGATGTTGATATGGAGGAAGGTCATAACTAGCTTTTTGTGAGCCCTGCACCCTGCAGAGCATCAGGTCCA
>VZZY01020731.1:7707-21137 GCA_013400335.1 Eurystomus gularis
AGCCCGACGCGCCGCGGGGGCCCTGCCGGGGCCCGGCCCGTCCCCGCGGAGGGGGAGACAGGCCCCGCTCCGAGCCACCGAGGCAGGCTGCGGCCTTTAGGCCTTACCTGCCTGAGGCTGTTCCACAGCCCCGCTTCCCAGGTGGTTTTTAATGGATTTTTAAGCATGAAAAATAACAATGAAAGGAAGAAGGATAAAAGGCTTCATGCAGACAAGGACTCTTGTAATCTAGCTCGGGGCTTGCTCTGAAATTAGGGTAACGAAGTAGGCAACCACCTCAGAAACCATAAAAAAAATAAAATGCAGAGTACAGGCACTTGTTAATGGTGCGGGACAAGACTGTACGAGATCTCCTGTGAACGCCTTCGGGAGCTCCAGTAAAGGCGTCTGTCTGAGTACAAGAAGTTTTCCTGAGCGCAGGCTGCACCACACACGGGTGTACTGCCCAACACGAGGCAACCGCCAGCTCAAGCGCCATGGTACGTTACTGTCAGTGTCCTGCTGCACAAACCCTTTGTGCTGTCTGCATGGGACATTCGCCTGAGTTACAGAAATGCACATATTTACATTATGTTTTACGAAAATAGGGCAGTGAGACTAACAATATTTGTGAAGCAGAACATTTTCTAAGAGATTACATCCTTACAAAAAAAAAAAATTTATACATTTGTCACGACATCAGCTCCACAGCCAAACTAAGAGCAAATGTCAGGTGATACTGCTAGAGTGTAAAAAGCTTGAAAATGCAGATAGTGGGACATTTTCTCTAACCTTTGTCATTGCTCTGTAATCTTGCTTTGTCTTTAGTTTTATCAGATTTTCTCAAAGGGAACAAAACTGGTGCTGCAATATGAAATGTAACATGGGATGTACACATACATGATTTTGTAAAAGTGAAGAGTGCCACTGTCGCTGTATTCCACAGCACGAAGCGTGTTATGTGTCCTCTTAGGAAAAGAAGCATCACAACCTAACAAGAACCCCTCTAGGGGATTTTCGTCATTACTAAGAATGAGCAGTACAATATGAAACAGAACAGTAAAAGACAAACAGATAGCTCAGAAGCTTATTTTATTATACTTTGGTAAGTGTTTCCTGTGGATTGAGACAGTTGAACAAGTTGTTTGAACACTCCACTGCTCCCCAGTATAGTCTGGTATCACCTTGCCATGTACTACTGGAGCACATTTTGGACTGATAATAGGTAGAGGCACATTATTCTAAAGACTGCTTTTCCCAATGATAAAATTTTTCTTCTTTTTTAATGGTTGAACATTTTATGCTTAATTTAAAAAAAAAAAACAAACCAAAACAACAAAATGGCCTAGTAACTTTGGAAAGAATGGAATTTCTAAGTTGATGAAATGCTGATTATAATTTAACAGCAGCCATTCTGAAGACGTGCTGCAGTAGATATTTTTCACAAGTTACAAAATATATACATAATATATCATCTTAAGATGCCTTTGGCTTCAGAAATTTTAACTGAAATACAGAATCTAAAACTCAGAACTACTGCAGGGAGCTCTTCTACAACAATTTTTACAATGTCTCTAAAGCTAATTGTTCTGACTATATGCATCATATACAATGTGCTGTCTCATATACCATTTCCACAACAGTACACAAAAATATTTTAAACAAGAAATCCACATAAATAATGTGAAGGATGTGAGCAATGATTCAAAACAAGTACCTTTACAACAGAAACATATCCTGATGTAACCAGCACATACAGTCTGCAAGATAAAGGGACTCAGATAATCTGTTAGGGCCACAAGCACCTTGTGTTATGAAAAGCACCAAGGTAACGTGGACAGAAACACAAAAGAGGTAGTGTGCCATCTGTTAAGATGTATGTGTCCACAAGGGACTATAATAAAACAATGTTTAAGAAAAGAAGATGTATTGTACTGTGGTGTAATTCACTTTTCATACATAAGCTATTGCACATTTAGGAGCATTAGCCAGTATTGCTCCTTAGTATTGTATGTCTCCAGCTTTCCTTGGGATGATTTTTCTGCAGTGCTGTTAAAAAGATTGCTAAGAAAACTAGAGGTCCTGAAAAATTCCATGTTCAGATACTCAGTTCCAGGAAATTATGCAAGAAAGCACCAATGAGTTATTTTTTGAAGTACTTTATGAAAAATGTTGTAGTCTTTTCTTTCTCTTTTCAATGCCATTTCTCCTTAGGAGGAAGTCTTTTTCTTCCTGAGGTTCTTCACCAACACTGTTTAAAATGATTCTTCAGTTTCCTAGTAATTTTGCCTGTAATGGATTGTTACTTTTGCATTCAATCTATACAGCAATTCCATGTAGATGCAAAAAAACTCGAGACAGAAACCTTAAAGGAAGCACACTGAACCACTTTCTATGAAGTGCTGCTGTCCTGGTTTGAGATGAGGAAGCTCATTAACTTGAACAACTGGAAGCTGATTAGTGTCCTGAGTGTGAAAAAAGAACTGTGTCTTATGCCAGCTGCCATCTTCAATCTGTAACACACAGAAGCAGAACATTAGATTCCTATAAAACACAAATGGAAATAGTGCTTATAGAGCGAAAGGAGGAGAAGTGTACAGAAATATTTCTTCCCCCAGCAGTTCCTAAAGAAACTGTATAATTTAACAAGCACCATTTCTCCCACACAACACCACGGGCACTCCTGGCAAAACTGTAACTGTCAAAAAGCCCAGCCCGGAATCCAGCTGGTGTGGATGCAGACACAGCGCAAGATGGCTCAGAGCGGAGTGCCTGTCACTTTGCAACCAACTCTGGGCTCATATAAATTCTTAGATCTCTTGCTAAATTCACCTCCGAATCTGAGCAGTAGGTCTCTACAGGCACTGGAATGACTTCGTGGGCCCTTGAAGAATAATCATGGGGAATGAGAGCTGCATTTTTGCCATAAACTTTGTACTGTTTATTCTGATCCTTTAAAGACCTCAGTAAAAATTGACACCTCATAAAAATTATAACATTGTCTGAAGCTGTCTTGATGTTTGCAGTCACTCTGTAAAAACCATGAAGTACAGTGGACACCAGTGAAAAGTGAAATCCCTGCAGAGCAGGAAATGTGTGAGATCCGGCAGCAGATCTGTATGATACATAGTTTCCCCCAGAGACTGACAGACTTCGTAGAATCTCACAGAAAAATGGCACTTCCCCGTAGCAATCACTGTATGCCTTAATTTTTGTCAGGGATTAAAACAGTTGCAAATACACTGGGAGCTGGGGAGAAGGGGCTTCAATGGCCATAACTTCTCTGCATGACACAGGCTAAAGCATTTCATTAGTGTGTGCCAATAAAAGGTTGGAAGCATAACAGCTTTGAAGTGCCTCAATAAAACCACTTTGTATCTTGAGAATAAAAATCTCACTTCACACTCCAGTATTGATATGGAACCAGTCTTATGTCTTTCATTGTTGTAAATGAAAGTAGAGCTAGAAAATACTGAAAGTGTAAGGTGCTTGGCTGCTGTATTTCACAGTGTTCTACCAAGACGTTTACCAAATGGCTCACATCTTGGTGAGTGGAGTAATCTAATAAGCATTAGAAAATTAATAAGCTCTTCCAAATTTTCCTAAATACAAATATGATTTAATATCTTAGGTATAAAGTCCCTTTTCCAATCATCATTATTTTATTAAATAACCAAACATTTGACTCACAGTCAATGAATTTAAAGATATTTATTTAGTTGTCCAAAAATAATTTCCAGCCTGTTTGAACCTGAGATTCTGTGTTAGATAACGTCAACAGAATTCTTTCAAAGTGAAAATTCAGGCTTTAGTGAGTAACTGTTCCTAAAGTTTCCTGGAGGACCCTCCTTATTTCTGTTCTGATCTCTCTCTAGTGTCTTAGTAGAATCTTGAAGTACATGACAGAATTGGAACAGGAAGTATAGATACCCTGCAATTGCTTTTACATTTGGATAGATCTTGAATTCAATATCAAAAGGTTGGCACATAGAGACATATGCAGAATTAAGAAGTAGGATTCAAGGGATGTGAATCTAAATGATTGCTATTTATTTGCAGAAATTTAGTAATGTCTAAACAGTAGCTCCATTCTGGTTTTAGTAATGCTAGTGCTAAAAAGTATTTACCATGCATTCATCCATAAGCACCTTCGGTTCAAGTAGCGTATTTGCTTTAAATATTTGACCATTCCATCCTTTGAAGCTAACAGACGTTTTCTGGACACCTGCTTTATTTAATCCCCACGTTGGCGTGTTCAGACAATGAACTGTGATGCTGTGGGTTGCTTCTGAGCTCAGTAAATGAAGGAAGTTCATCTGCACTTTTCCAATGCCAAACTCCAGCTAAGTTCCAAGAGAAATGCATCGTTAGACTTACAGCTGGGCTATGCCGAATGCCCGCAGCAACGCAAAGTGACATGCACACTCCTGTGTGGTGTTGAAGCATGGGAGCATGTATACACATTCATACACTGGGATCAAAGCCAAGGAACACACTTTGTGTTTTTCAGGAGAGCTGCTAGGTTTTATTATAGTGATTACTTTAAACAGAAGCTTTCATAGGACATTTTCAAAGCTTAAATATAAGCATTTGCTAATGCTTACAACATTGTTGAAACACAGCTGGGCAGAAAAATGCTACTTTGAAGTAAAGAAACTGAAACAAATGATTTTGTGATTCAAACAAAGATACGAGCAGCAGCAGTCTTTTAATTGCAGCCACATCGTTCTGCTGTTTGGTCTTAGACCACAGGTTCTGGCAATACTTGCATCCCACTAAAAATCCAAAAATTCATAAGCATACTTTGATTTTAGACAGAAAATATAGTTACTCATTACTCAACAAGAATTTCTCCAAGACTAGATGATATTCAGGGATCTTCCAAATGTAGGAATGCATTTGGGAACTTCATAGTATTTCTTCTGCTTTCCAATGACTACAGTGTATATGCAAAACTCCACAAATATAACATTTCTGTTCCCAAGGGTTTAAGGACTACACGTAAAGAGGAGCATGGACTAACAATAGAAATGAAACAAGTCTCTGCCTAATGGCAGTAGCTAAGTGTTGAAAAGTGGTTATAATGTTCTTCCTGCTGCAATGACTTCAGCATCTCTACGCTTAGCTGCCCTGACTGACAAGTTACTGACTAATAAGTAGCTTAGAAGCATTTGGGGCTTATTTTTATGCCTTGTATAGGAAAGTATAAAGCAAACCAATATAATTCTATCAGCATGGAAGGTGAGTAAATGAACAAAGTGAGAGTTAACTAACATATATCGTCTCCAGAAAATCCGTAACTTCTGTAACACAATGCATAATGTGACCTTCCATAAAGATGCACATTAAAAACTCCCTGAAATCCAACATCTTTTCACGAGTTAAGTAAATACTCATTTGTTCAGAGTTCCAAGTACAAATCCAGGCTCTCTGGAAGCAATGCGTACCTTTGTCACAGACGGCGGTGTTAAACATGTCTGACCACCTGCAGTGAAGTTGCAGAAAACTTCAATGGCATCAGAAGGACATCCAATATTTGGGTCTATCCAGTATTTTCCTATTAGTATATAATTTCAGATGGAAAATAAAACCAAAATATAATTGTTACTAAACCATTTTCTAAAATGGTCATACTTTTTGGCAAGTATTAGATATATTATCACATTAGCTTCACTAGGAAATGAAAGAAAAGGAACAAGAAAGTCTTTTCACTACAGATACTAAGCAAAATTACCCTGTCTTTTTCCCGTCGGACACTTCCCATGACATATGCTAGTGATGGTAATAAGGAGTATTTACCATTGTGAATCCATGGTTTTAGTCCAATCAAAGTAATAGGACACGTGCAAATTATATCAAGATTTAGTTTCTCTTTACTTACAGTTGAATACAGGCAGGCCTCTGCTCTACAATTTATATAGGTGTTTGTGAAGAGAAGTGGAGGACTCTGTGATCCTAAAGGACTGAGATTTACTTAGGAGAGCAAAGTTCTAATAAGAATTAGGTTCATCTGTACTAGACTCTTAAAGAATAGATCCATCCCTGTATATGCCATAGAACAGTGATTTTTCTTGTAACCTCTAACTTCATTTCCCATTTCCTGCTTAGCTTGATAAGGCTAATACTTGATAATAGGGATATTAACAGGTATTTATTATTTTATTAGCCACTCAGAAACTGAATTCTGTCACAGTGTTGACATTACATGTTTAAATACTACTTTTTATTTGAAACATTGTTTCAGGATCTTCTGGGATACAACAACTGTCAGTATATCTGACAGTGGTAGTGTATTGTATACAATTTTCTCATTAGGAATCTAGAATCCAATCCACACAAAATCGATTGCAAGATTAGCTACAAATGCTTGAGAAACTTTTAATCACAGAATTGGATTCAGTGTCAAATTTTCTGGACTCTTTTGTTTACTTATATATATAATCTGTCTCTAAGATCTATATAACATTAGATAGCTACATACTTCCATCTTTGAAATTCAGAAATTTTGTCTTAAATAAGCTGTGACAGGCACACTGCAACAGAATGTAATAAAAAAAATCTACACATTAGAATTTTGATGAAGAAAGTAACACTTGGAAACAACACATTTCAAAGCCTAGTTGTGTTCAAGCTTTAACGAAAGTGGACACTTACCATCTGACACTTTACGTTCACAATTAAGCAAATCCCTGCAGATGCGTGCTGGGTTATCCCGTGTGCCAAGAGGGTTCTTGATGCTGTGCAGTAAATTGCTAAGGTAGTGCAGCGTTTTGAATATCTCTGTACTGTGATCTAGTAAAGTTACTTCGGTATTCTGGTATTTCTGCCAAGGGCCATTAGCAAATGTGTTACCGCAAAGAAGTATCACAACAACAGTATATGCAGTAAAAGTCAAACGGCCATTGAATAGCCAGACAGAAACAAGGTATTTATAATACACGCAATCAGCCATGTAAAATAGGTTAAGAGTAACATATTCCAATAAACAAATCAGTACATTTTATTAAAATTTATCAGAGTAGTGATGTTACAGGCCATTTAAGATCATGCAAATACATCGTTATGACATGTTGACATAAAAATGTAGATACAGGGCAAAAAAGAAAAGCATTAGTGCGTTTTTAAAGTATACTTATCAGTTTCAGATTTTGAACAGTGAAATCTACTCTTACGCTTAACCTAGAAAATATATGCAAATGTATTTGACTTCACCCATGTAAGGGATTTCATGCAATCAATGGGACCACACACTTGCATATATGTAAGAATTTTTTGGATCAAGGCCTAAATACCACTAATATTATCTGTGGCTGTATGGTCCGCTACAGTTGACAGTAAATTTCCACTACTGTCAATCATGACAAAAAGGTAAAAGTGGTGAGTTTTCCTTAACTTCATTTCAATTGTATTGTATAGATCCTAGCATGTTTAATTATATTCTACAGTAATTACTTGCTATCCATGATTGATTTTAAATGAAGGTTTTGCAAAGGAGCCCTGTTCTGTCTTCAAAAAAATAGAACTATAATTACATACCCTGCAAGAAAACGTAAATACATTAAAACATATTACCTCTATCCGCAGTGCAGCATTTGACTCAATCAAAGCTTGAACAGCAGCATTGATGTCCACTTGTTTCTGAAAAAAAAAAAAAGAGAGATACTTCAGAATATAAAAAGATGAACAGGAATATTCTCAATGCAGGTAGTAAATTCTTCGAGTGCTGTAGCAACATACATGATAGCTTCATTATTTTGTCATTTAAAAAAAAATAATTCATTGTAAACACTTCTAAAATATGATCGTGCCTTCCATTTTCAAAGAAGCCAAGCATGCATACAGAAAAAACATACATGATTTTTATTAGTACTTCCATACCCAATTTAATGATCATACTCCTAGAACCTGGAGAAAAGATACTGCAAGAGTTTTTTCAAACCGATGTCCCAACTTATTCCTCCCAGACATTAATTTATATACTTAAGAAAACCAATCCTGGTAAGTGTCAAAAGGTGCTATTGCTTTACAGAGAGCCACACAAAGAGTATCTCAACCAGCCAGCAGTAACTGACAGATCAAAGTAGTCTTCATGATGCATGAACAAATATGAAGACTGACAGACTAGGCTCTGAAAGAGGAAGCCCATTTCTTGCATATCTTTCAGTCTCTGCACTTTGGGTCATGTATATACTGGACCTGGACAACAGGTTTGTTTATTTTTAAAGAATTAGGTCATACACACAAGCATCTAGTTCTTGTAATTTGTCCTCCGATTATGTTTATCATTACAGCTTTAGGACACTTCAGAATTGAATCTGTCCTTAACACAGTCCCTTAGCAAACTAAATCTGTGTGTGTGGGTATAAATATAGGGAGAACATCTGGGCCAGAACTATCACTAAATTTTTTGTTGCTATTTTTCAGTGTTCAAATACAGGAGAAAAACCTTTTAGAGTGTTACGGAGTTAATCCATGTCAAAATGAGGAGCATGTCCATGAGTGTTGCTGTTGAGGCCTCAACAGCATGGCAGAACAGAACTGACAGTGTAAGATGGAATGTTCAGAAAATGTATTACTGTAGTGCTGGAAGTTGTAGAACAATGTATTTGCATTACATGTGCAGTGATGGAGCAAGCAATGCATTTGAAGAGGATCTTGGTATTTTTCACATTCAAAAAATGACTGTATTGTAGGTTAGGGTTGTTATAGAACTTACCCTTGGTCCTGGTGGTCCAGGTGGTCCCTGGGAAATGGGAGAAACCAGGCATTAGGTGCTTCACATGTTAATGTAATGCAATCATAATGGAAAAAGTACAGGCTTTTTTTTTTTAATGCACTTACAGGTGGCCCTGGCTGGCCCTGAGGTCCTTGAGGACCCTAGAAGAAAGGAAGATAAAATGCAACAGTTATAGATTAACATCTCTGCTTTTACATTTACATACTTTTTTAGTCACAAAATGCCACAATGTGTACAATGAAGATGCGATACCTGTTTTGGTAAAGCTGTAAATTGTGAGATCCTATTTTAAAAGTATGTGTTAATGTGAATATTCCTGTTACAATTGCTGGGTTGCCTGGTTACTTGTTTATCCAATGACTTTAGGGAACTTTAGAAGTCATACAAAGTATTAATATACAACATGCTACATATTGTGCCAGCATTATATGCACATTGCAATGTAAGTACCACAAGGGATAAATGATCATAAAAGCAGTGTAAATAATGTTATGGGTAGTTGTAAAAAAGTAACTGATCCCCTTTACTCCATGAGTATCTGCTAGGCATTTATTAGCTCCACTTACTAGCAGTGTCAGTTCTCAGCCAGAACACATTATGCTTATTGCTTAACAGTGATACTGCAGGCTTCCTTCAGGAAGTTATGCCCTTGTGTCCTCTTCATAAGTGACATCATTTTAGTGTGTAGAATGATGCAGTTTGGAGGACAGGAGGGGGAGGAACACCTACTTTTCCCTAGCTCATAGTGCCTACAATACACATAGTCTTAAATCTAAGTTTTAGGCTTGCCTTAGGGTTGGACACTGACCCTCACAAAAACAGTAACTCTATCTGAATTATCCTTTCTTTGATCAACTACTCACATTAAGATAGAATGATTATGAATATTTATTAATACACAGTAACATTTGTCTGTTAGATTTTTCTTCTTCAATCTCTATAATAATCAAAGCCTCTAGGAGCTGCTGTAACATAAACAATAGCAGGAACAATGACAAGGAAAAGAATAGGTGGCAGTGTCTTCATATAAGCAAAAGAGAAGAAGAAGAAGGAATGAAAGGCATAGGCCAGACCTCCAGCACGTATTAGTAAAACCTTTTAGCATAACTAAGTTAATTTAAGCAAAGCATTCTTTAGCCAGTGCTGCTTGTGCCAATTATTCAAGCACAGTAAGCCGTTTGAGCAAAAGCCCTTTTACACCAGCATGGTCACGCTACCACTGAGTCTGTGCCAAATGAGAAATAATCTTATCTGACATGGTCATGCCGACAAATATTGTGAAACCGAGCTAGTCAAAGTGGTATTAAGTTGCAAATCACTCAATATAGCAATAAGAAGTACTCCTGCTGGGAGATTTCTCACCAAGATCTGTGTGAGAGTCACTGCATGCTACAACTGCTGAACCTGGGCTGTGTTTCAAACCGCCACCAGCAAGGGCAGCTGGAAATGGTTAAAGAAAGGCCAGATTCAATCTAACATTAATTAATGTGTTTCTTAAAAAAGGATCTCAAAGCAGGTAGGAGTGATTTACTTAAGTCACCGATGCTCCAAAATTATCAGTTGTTAGGAGAACACTATCTGTGTTTCTTACTATCTCTAGTCATATTCATAAGGCAGAGCACATGGTAGCTACTGAGGAATGTATCTGTCAGGGGTTACAATGACCTCCACAGCTGCGTAAGTTAAGTGTCCCTGCACATTACCTGCCCTGTACATGCCAGAGGGGTGCTGGATTGGGAATGGTGTGAAAAGTGGAGGCCATTATGTAATTCCTAGCACCAGATCTATACCAACAAGGTTATGTTGAGGGAATGCAAACAGCTTTGAGGCCAAGACCCATTTTTTGTTTTACACATGTACAATTTGACAGTGTAAGGATATATTTGTTTATCTTGATTCAGAACTCGATTATGCAAATACCAAGTGAGGACAAGGCACAAAGTCTTCACCAGTTTGTCCCCAAGTAACCACTGCTCTCTGATGAATAGATACCCTTGTTCTGAGTGCTGAGATTTAGACATTCCAGTGGATTTTTCAGATGACTGAATGCTTCAGTTATTATTCTGTGTTCTTGGCATGTGTCACAATTTTAAAACTCAAAAAGTCTTGGGACAAGAACAGTTCAAGTTAATAGTAGTTTCTGAGATAGGGCTGAATATTTTAAAAATCAAAAGCTGAACTGTTCCAACAAATTTAAAGTATTTTGCAAAAGAGGAATATGATTTGTCTTGACTCACTGTCTCCTTGCTAATAAAACCCGTCTGAAAAAAAAGGTAAATATTGAATTCTATTTGTTAACTACAGTGAACTACTTTGGGGGATATTACATTTTTTAAATGCATTAAAACTTCAGAGGGCCATATCAATTACCTCTCACAGAGGGATCTGGACAGGCTGGAGCAATGGGCTGAGGTCAATTGTATGGGGTTTAACAAAGCCAAGTGCCGGGTCCTGCACTTCGGTCACAACAACCCCCAGCAACGCTACAGGCTTGGGGAAGTGTGGCTGGAGAGCTGCCTGGCGGAAAAGGACCTGGGGGATTTTACATTCCATATTTTTCAGGGGATAAAAGGACATTTCTTTCTAGTAATGAACACTGTATCCCTGAAAGATTAAAACCCGTAACTAAAACTTGGACTGCTACAAGAAAGTTAAAATATTTGTGATTCTAGGAAGAATGCCAACATAAATTTTGAAAGTGTAAATTAAAGCTCGGAATACACAATTGAATGAAAATAGTTTTCCCTCATTTGTATCTGAAAATAGTTGGAAATAAATCCTTTTCTTGGCTACATAATATAAACAATGCCACTGTGCATGGTTTAAAATTAAACATTCTTCTTCTGAACACAGAAGTGGGAGGTTAGTTAATCCTGATGAATTAAAGAATTTATTTAGGAAATAACTTCTTAAACACCAGCACTAATAAAGAAAATGGGTGTTTCTTGGTCACCATTTTTGACGTTTTATAAGTGTCTGCAGTTTAGCTCTGTGCTGTCATAGCAATTCTTATGAACAAACAGTAGAAAAAGGCAGTTAAGATGGTTAATAGTAGCATGAATTAAGAAACTAGTTTTCCTCTTATTCTGAGGTAGCATTTGCCTTAAGACCATTAGAATCAAAGAAGACAGTTCCCCAAGATACATACAGCAAGCTTAGTTCCAAGCCCTAATTCTTTAAGTCATTTTGAATATTTCTGATCTATTTTTCAAAACTTTTATAAGGCAATTGCGTTGAAATTGTACACAGGTGGCTGCTAAAAGCACCATACAATAAGACATGAGAAACGAAATGATCTTAAGTGAGGAGGCATGAAAGACAGGGTAAGAGCAAGGGGAACAAGATCACATTGGCTAGTTACTAGAAAAGGAACTAATTATAAACCTGCCATATAAAGTAATGTCATAGATATCAACTATTACTGTATTTCTATTTGGTGTAAATATGATAATGTAATGGTTTTTCACATAGCCATTGTTACGGAGACTTCATTAGCTCTAACAAATTTTTAATCAAATCCAACATTTATTAATGTACAAAACCTAATGTAATAACTTCATAACCTATCAATGCTGCCTACTGCTACTACAGCTGGCATACATGGCATGGACACCTGTCCTCAGCTCTAGGCTTCTCTGAACTCCTGCCTCTCTAGACAAGGTGTGTGAACATGTGTATGCACACTGTGCTGTGAGGCGCTGGACTTTGTCAACAAATGTGACAAAGGATTTTTCTTTTAGATGTGAACTGGGACAGATCTGGAGTATGGGACTGCTGTATGAGCAGGGGCCATGCTGTCCAACAGCACACACCCACTGGGCATGTCTACATAAATCAACTTGAACACGAAAAGGTCAGACTTTTGACTCATGCTACCAGCTTTCTTGGCCAGTGCTCTCCAGGAGCACAGCAGGACTGTGGCATTCTGAGCATGCAAGAGTAAATTCAGGAATACACAGGAATAGTTTTTATAGAGGCAAAAAAAGGAAAGCACAGTTGAAAATGAAGTTGTTTCACCTTACCATTTCACCCCTTGTGCCCTTTTCACCTCTTGGTCCCTGCAAGAAAGAGAAGCTGTTAATCCAGCATGTTTCTAGCCACCTAGGACTGAAAACAGCAGATTAATATCCTTCGGAAATTATACTGCTCACATGAAAAGTCTGGTCTCATCTGTGGAAGTATTCACAGCTCTGGGGCTTTAATTTTCCTGTAGTCTTAGAAAACCAAGTTACTTGAAAACTTCTTGTAATTCCTGTATGTGGAAAGCTGTTTTCTTTGGATTGCAAATATGTTTTTTCTCAGTAATTTTAACTGTCAGTGTTCTCCCTGTCAATCAGCTGTATTCTCTACAATTTGATCCACTGTAATACATCAGTGCTTCACCATCTTAAGAGTAGAGAACAAAAGTCTTTACTCTCCATCACTGTTTTGGAGATATATATCTGTTTTGATTACTCCATTAGTTCTCCTCTCACAGTCAGATTAGACACTGTTTTTCTGTCTCCATAGCATTTTTTACTAGTTTTGTACTTAAACTGTTTCCAAAAATGCTATCAATCTTACAGTTCTTCTTTGGAAGACTTTTGCTTCTTGATGGTAGCATTTCATAACATATAGAAGTAATCTTCGGCTGTAATGCTTTCTTAATGATAATGGCAAACCATTCAATATGAAGTTTATTAAAAGCCTTAATACAAGTATAGAATCATAGAAT
>VZZY01020737.1:4532-15490 GCA_013400335.1 Eurystomus gularis
GGGATGGGTTTGGAAGTGAGGGTGGGGATGAGGACGGGGATGGGGACAGGGTGGGGATGGGGAGGGTTCCGGAATGGGGACGGGATTGAGGACAGGGGCACTGATGGGGATGTGAACTGGGATTGGGGCTGGGATGGGTATGGGAATAGAGGCAGGGATGAGGATGGGGACAGGGACAGGGCTGGGGATGGGGACACACATGGGGCTGGGGACAGGGGTGAGGATGAGGACAGGGGTAAGGATGTGGATGGGGACAGGGACAGAGGGTGGGGATGGAAACACGGATGGAGATAGGGATGGGGGTGGGCAAACAGATGGGGATGAGGATGGGGCTGGGGACAAGGACGGGGACAGCACCGTGGGGGCTCCCAGCTGGCGCTGGGATACGTACGCATTTGAGCTCGATCTCCTGGAAGATCTTGGGCAGCAGGAAGCGCCGCAGGGGCACGGTGAGGATGAGGACGAAGGGCAACGCCAGCGAGGCTGGGGTGGATTTCACCACCCACAGCAGCACGAGGACGATGATCTGGGTGAAGGTGAAGAGGTGCATCCGCCGAGTCTTCACCTGTGGGATGAGGAGCCCAGGGCGGTCAGGGTGGTGGGTCCAGCACCCTGCACCCTTCCCGAGGTGCTGGATGCTGGGAGGAGTGGGACCAATGGCCTAAAGAGCCCAGCAAAGGTCAGCACCGAAGGAGGAGGCTCTCTGAGGAGCTCCAAGCAATTGCAGGCAGCACCGTGGGGTGCCACAGCCCAGGACACCCCCAAGTCCATGGCCACCAGGCAGAGTGACACAGAGCTCACTCACCCGGGTGACATAGGGCTCGCTAGGGTGGTACTTGGGTGGCATCAGCAAGAGCAGGATGCGGTCAAAGAGCTGGATGCCGAAGAGAGAGGTGACACCCATGTAGAGGAAGATGCCGAAGAGCACAGCCAGCGGAATGTACTTCAGGATGGGCTCCATGAGGATGGAGACGCCTGTGATGGAGAAGGAGAGGTCAAGAAGAGCTTCCAAGGGCAGCCTGCTCTCATCGCCCAGGGTGGGGGGCACCTCCCCAGCTCACCGATGAGCACGGCCACCAACAAGCCACTGATGCGCTGCTCCTTGACTTCCAAGATCTGGGACTTCTCGCCAGGAGCAGAGGTCTTGCTCATGACGGTGAGGGCGTTGGCGTGGGTGATGGTACGGACGGTGGTGGCACTGAGCCAGGGCATGCCGAAGAGGGCGGCCAGACCCCCCATGGCCACGATCAGCAGCAGGTCCAGGTGGAAGCCAGTGCCCTTCACCAGCTTCCTCTCAGGCTTGCTGACAATGAGGCTGCCAGGGACAGAGGAGGAAGAATCAGTGGTGGGAGGTCCCCTTCCATCCCTGTCCTGCCAAGCACCCCGCAGCCCTCCCCTCCCTCCCCCTGCCCCTCCTGGTCCTCACGTGGTGATCTGCGTCTCAAGGAAGATGAGAATGAAGACCAGGAAAGCAGGCAGCACGGAGGCGAACATCATCCAGATGGGGAAGGAGTTGTTCTTCCCCATGGGGTTGATAAACCAGCCCCGGGCGGATGAGTTGGTGACTTCCAGCCCTTTGGGGACATTCAGTTTCTGGATGGGAGCAGAGATGGAGGATTGAGGGGATGGGGATGAGCACCCAGCTCCATGTCCCCTTGTTGGGGTCACCTGCTCCCCCCCTCAGCCATGCCCTCGCACTGCTCCCGGACCTGTGTGTACGTGTCCTTGATGAGGAAGTCCACCAGCGCCATGATGAAGATGGAGATGGGCACTCCAAAGTCCCCGATCAAGCGCCGGGCCTGTGGGGACACCATGACCACATTAAATCCGCCTTTATCCCCACCCAGCCAAGGACCCCTCCCCACCATGTCCCCACCAGCAGCAGGGTCTAGCAAAGACCTTCCAATGAGTGTGCATGGTCTCAGCAGCCCCTTCAGGACACTGCACCTGCCAAGTCCCCGCTTTGCCCCCAGTGCTGCCACTGGGTCCAGTGGGGTGGGGGGGAATCCACCGTGTCCCCCCAGGTCCTCACCTTGCCAGGCAGGAAAGCGCTGTTCTTGAACTTGCGGAGGAAGAAGGCCAGGAAGAAGGTGCCGGCCATGAGGACGAGGGACAGGAGCGCCGTGTTGGGCTCCGGCACCTTGGGCTTGACCGTGGCCGTCACGTTGTAATGTCGCTGTAGTGGGTGATCCTTGAAAATCTGGGAAGGGAAAGGGAGAGAGGGTCAGGGAGGATGGGATCCCTGCTGGTGGGTGGCGATGGGGGTCCAGGGTGTGATGGGGCATGTGTCCTGCGGGTCACCTCTTCAGCACCAGAGGTGTCCCCGAGGGCACCCAGTGCGCCGGCTGACACCGTCCCATTGCTACCCACCAGCTGGGAAAGGCCTGAGCCACGGGATGGGGGAGGAAATCAGGGCTCCCCGGGCAGTTCCTGTGCAAGGACACATCTCCTGCAGCACAGGAGAAACATCTACCTGGGCTTCACCTCCCTGCCCCCAAATCCCCCTGCACAGAGGAGCATGAGCTGGGAAACACCCGGGAAGGGGGAGAAAACACTGGGAGACTCCATCCTTCGCTTGCATCCCTCTCCTGGCTCCCACCATTTCTATGGAAACCTGGGTGATGACCACAATCTGCAGCCTGCCGTGGGACCCCCGTGCCCCTCACCGTGACGAGCTTGGAGAAGGTCTCGTAGATGAAGATGAGGGAGATGAGGAAGGAGAAGATCTCCTGGGTGTAGCGGGACAGGTACTGCACCAGGAAGCTGCCCTCCAAGGCCACAACCAGCAGCACCAGCAGGATCAGCCAGAAGCCAATCCAGACCCGGCCCACGATGTACTCCATGTCATTGGCGGTGCAGAACTGGGGAGGCAGAGGGCACAGCCCCGTCAGCCCCTCTGGAGCCCCCAGCATGGGCACCCAGGTGGGCTGGACCCTAGGGTCCCATGGTGGCCCTCAGCCTCCTGCCCAAGGGCTGGGGAGGTGCCAGGATGGGGACAGTGGCACCTTGGCGTGGCAAGACCCCTGTGGGATCACCCGCCTGTCAGCACCCCAGCAGTGGCATCTGCCTGGCACCACTCATGTGATGTCACCCACATGGTGTCAGCTATTTGGTGTCACCGACATGGTGTCATGCACCTCACGTCATCCTTGTGCCGTCACCTGGATGGCTCTACCTGCATGGTATCACCCATGTGCCACCACCAACCCACATGGCATCACCCATGTGATGTCCCACCAGTGTCATCCTGCATGTGGCATCACTTCTGTGCCAACACCCAGATGGCTCTACCCATGTGATGTCACCCATGTGTCATCACCCACATGGCATCACCTACATGACATGACCCATGTGCCATCACCCATATGACAGCCCCTCATGGCAGCACCCCATGTCTCTGCCAGGGCTGATGGGGACACCAGAAGCACGGGGTGGCACCCACCGAGTAGAAGGCTTCCTCGAAGACAAGGAGGGGCCCCGAGAAGCCAACGACGAGCAGGGGCTGGGCACTGAGGAGGCTGAAGAGGATGCACTGGATGCAGGTGGAGAGGAGCAGCTCCGACACCCCCATCATGCCCTTGGTCTTCTCACCTGATGGGGGGAGCAGAGCCGGTGGGTGCCAGGGCAGGGACAGCGCTGTGTCCCCTCATGCCATGCTCCTCAGCACTGGCATTAGGAGGTGGAGCCCCCTCCAGGAGCATCCCCAGGGTTGGCACTGCAGGTGGTGGCACCCCGCTCCCCCAGCCCCGTGCCCAGCTCGCGGACATCCCCATCCCCTGGCATGTCCCAGCCTGTCCCCAGCCTGTCCCTCTCATTACTCAGCAAGCCTCCAAAGGTGACAGCAGGTGACAGAGCCGCGAAGTAGATGAAGATGACAGCAGCCAGACACTGGGGGTTGAGGGCATCCGTGATGTCGCTGAGATATTTGGGGTACCGGCGGCAGATGTCCCGCACCAACCCCCCAAAAGGTCGCCTCGTCCTGCGCAGGGGGTCATCGTCCTCTGGCACTGGCTTCTCCGGCCCTAGGGACACAAGCAGGTGGCCGTGGAGGAACCTCGCATGCAAGAGCAGGGTCCCACCAGCCACGGGGATGAGGGATCCTGGGGGGGCCAGGGGAGTCCCTGCCGTACCCAGGTCTTTTGGGAAGTCCTTGCCCAGTGCCTTCTCCGGGGGCTGGTAGCGGCGGCGGAGCAGCTCGTGCTGCAGCGGCACCAGGCTGCGGAGGAGCTGCTCATTGGGGGTCTCGGTGGGCGGCAGGACGATGCTGGCCTCCAAGAAGTCCTCCACTCCCCGCAGCAGGTCCTGGCGGCCCTCAGCCAGGTAAGCGTCCCGGCGAAAGACCTGCGGGGTGGCCCGGGGATGGGAGCTTAGACATCTCCAGCACCTTTGGGTGCTGCTGGGCACCCATCTGGCCCCTGAGCATCCTCACGGGGATGGGGCATCATGGGCACATGGGGACACGAGAGCATGAGGATGAAGGGGGGCAAGAGGACACAGGGACTTGGGGACAGGGGGCATGGGACCACAGGGGCATGGGGATGTGGTGATGAAGGGGGACATGAGGGACATAGGACCACAGGAACATGGGAATGTGGTTGCTTGGACACATGGGGACGAGGGGACATTTGACCTCATGGGCATAGTCACAAGGGGACATGGGAGCATGTGGCCACTGGGACACAGAAGTGTGGGGACGGGGATGCATGTGGAGGTGGGAGACAGCAGTTCATGGGGACATTGAGACCCAGAGGGATGAGGACACAGGTGCGTGGGGACAAGGGGACACAGGGACACGGGCACAGAGAGGGACGTGGCATGGGTGGAGGAGCCCTTTCGCAGGTGCAGCCCCAGGGCTGGGGACTTCAAGCTTCTCGAGGGGGTGGCAGTGCTGGTGGCAGTGGCAGCGGCGGTGGCAGTGGTGGGACAGCCGTACCCTCTCAGACATCATGGTGGCAACGGCGCGGCCGACCTCGTGGTAGCTGATGAGGGGGGTGTCGGGGCCCAGGAGCATGAAGAGGAAGCGAACAGGCAGGGGCACGTCGAGGACACCATCCAGCGTCACCGCGTCCTTCAGGCGCACGAAGGCCAATGTGGGCTGCTCCAGGAAGGCTGCGCAGCCTGGGGGGAGGACGGGACGGGATGGGGGTCATGGGGGCCAGGCACAGGGACACGGGGCACAGGGACATGGGAATATGGAGACATGGTGGCACAGAGGCATGGGGACATGGGGGGACAAAGGGAATAGGATAGAGGCACAAAGACATGAGGACACTGAGGCACAGGGACACACGGACACGAGGGTGCAGGGACATGGGGACACAGGGATAGGTGGGCATGGCAGCACAGGGATGTCAGGGGCATGGGAGCACAGGGGACATAGGGCCATGAGGACGTGGGGACACAGAGGAGTGGAGGAGAGGGACGTGAGGACAAGGGACACGGGGCCTGGAGAGCAGCACGGAGCAGCAGCAAGCGGCGGCGATGGCTGAGGAGGGGGAGAGGCAAAAGAAGCACAAGAAACGCAGCAAGTGAGCGAGCAGAGAGCGACCAGCGGACACCAAAGCTCCCCCTGCACACCCCAGCCCCGCACCCAGCACCCCGCACCCTGACCCAGCACCCAGCACCCTGACCCAGCACCCTGCACCCTGACCTTGCACCCCGCACCTTGATCCCGCACCCAACACCCCAGCCCCGCACCCAGCACCCTGACCCAGCACCTCGCACCCTGATCCTGCACCCACCTCCCTGCTGACCACTCACCCACGAGGACCAGCGTGGCCTCAGCATCCTCGGGGAGCTTCTCAGCAAGATGGGGTTTAGTGCTGCCCTGTTGCAGACGGACAAACGGCAGGAATCAGCCAGCCAGCCTTGGTGGCTGTCCTCTGTGTGTCCCCTTCTGTCCCCTGTGTGTCCCGGGCCATGCCCAGCATGGTCCCCTCCATCCTCTGCATGTCCCCCTCTGTCCCTGGCATGTCCCCCACCATCCCCTGCCCGCCCCCTCTGCAGGCATGTGTGCACACGTATGTGCATGGGTGTGCACCCCTGTGCGTGCATGTTCCCGTGAGTGTGAAGGCACCTGTGCACACGTGTGTGCATGTGCCTGCACGCCTGTGTGCGCAGGTGCACACGTGTTTGTGTGTGTGAGGAAGGGGTGTGCGTGGGGGTGTTTGTGCCCGTGCGCGCTCGTGCCTGTGTGAGCGCGTGTGGATAGGTGTGCAAGCGTGCCCGAGCGCGTGTCACGGGTGTCTGCGCTTGCAGGGGGGCACAGCACAGGGGCCCCCACACCCTGCTTGCTGCACAACTGTCTGGTGCCTGTCCCACAGCGCGCGCCCACATCTCTGCATGTGTGTGTGCGGCTCGTGGGCATCTCTAACAGCCCTCCCCGCACCCTGGGCAGACCCAGCACCCCCGACCCAGCACCCACTGCCCCCCCGCTGCCCCCCGGCCCCACTCGCCTGCTCGGTCCCCGCCAGCTGTCGCAGCTCCAGGGGTTGCTGCTCCTGCAGCAGCGGCTGCTCCATCTCTGCCTGGCCTGAGCGCTGCAGCTCCGCCGGTCGCACGGTCCACAGTGACTCGGCCATGCTGGGGTGTCTAGAGCAGAGGGGGGGCTGGTGTCACACAGGCCAGAGCCCCTGATCCCCCCCAAAACCCCATAAGAGAGCCCCAGTCCCTGGGGTGCACGGGGACCCCCAAACTGGGCTCTGCCACCCTGTGCCAGGCTCCAGCAGGAGGCTGGGGTCGGATCCAGCCCTGACGCTGAGGTCCCCTCCCGGGGACATCAGACCCTGCCATACTTGTGCTGCAGCAGCAGGGTTCTCAGGATGTCATCCCTGTCCTGCGGCTTGATCTGCCCTTCGTAGATCATCTGGTCGATGAGGATGTGGGCGATGGCCGCCAGCGAGGTGGCCGCCACGTCGAGGAGCACGGTGCCTGTGGGGACACCACTGTCACCAGCTGGCCAGCATGGGGTCCCCACCAGCATCCCAGCACCAGCCAGTGTCTCTACCTTTGGCCAAAGCCCGTCGGATCTCCAGGAGGCTGCGGTAGGTCAGGAAGGAGAGATGGGGCTGGCTCCAGTGCCCATCTTTCTTGAAGTCCTCCTCCAGCTTGAGCCAGTGGCCGGCCTCCATCCAGCACAGCTCCTTTGTGGTGTCCATGACCACCAGCTCGTGAAGCTCCACATAGCCCTGCAGCCAGAGCCACGGGGGTCAGGGTCCCCCCCGGCCGCACTGGGGACCCCCAGGAGCCCCAGAGCTGTGGCTCCCTGTGTCAGCATCCTCTCGTGCCCTGGTGTCACCAGGGCTTGATGTGAGGTTGGTCCCCAGGTGGCCACAGTTCGCCCACCCCCAGAAATGGGGAGGGAATGGGGGGTCTCAGGGCAGCACCCACCTCATGGGTGTCCCGCCGGGACACGAGCCTGCTGCTCGCCGCTGCCTCCAGGTCCACATCAGTCTCCGACAGAGCTGTGAGCAGAGCCACCACCTCATGAGCTGGTTCTTGCCCCAGCCCAGACCCTCCTGGGGTCTGTTGGTGGCATCTCCCCCTCCCATCACCCCCATCCCAGACCCAGCTGGGGTCACACGGATGTGTCCCCTGCTCCATCACCCCCACCCCAAACCCATCTGGGACTCACTGGACATGTCCCCCACCCATTGCCACATCGCGCATCCAGTTGGGGTTTGCTGGATGTGTCCCTCCATCACCTCCAGCCCTGCTGGTGCCCACCTCCAGCCCCTTGCATCCCCACAGCCCAACTCCAGGGGCAGAGTGACAATCTGGGGACATCACGGTGGGCCAGGGTGAGGGCAGGGCTCGTGGCCACCCTCTGCCCCACCACCCTGCCACAGGCACGACCCCAGCACCCAGCACCGATACTGGGATGGGGCACAGCACATCCCCGGTCAACCAGACCCCAGGAGCTCGAGGTGTCCCCATCCCCTGCCTACCTGCAGCCCCCCCTGTGCTCCCCATGGCCCCGCAGGCTCCGGCCCTATAAAGCGGGGACCGAGCCCCACACCCGCAGCCGCCCTGTGTGCACCATAAATCCTGGAGCACTTCGCCTTTGCTGACAGTAAACACCAGCGCAGCTCCTGTCCGCCTGCAGCCACCCCGGAGCCGGGCACAGGCTCACCCTGTCCCCATCCACCCCTGTTGGGGACCACCGCGGTCCCCTCGCTGTCCCGAGCCGGGTCACCCTTCGGGGTGACGCCACAAGAGCCGCATCCCGCGGAGCTGGCCGAAGGATGCTGTGCCCACGCGAGAGGCGATGGGGCGCGTCCCCACGCGGTGTCCCCGACGGCGTTGGCCTGTGGCACTTGGGCACAAGGCTGTCCCCGGCCCGGCCCGCTGCCACCGCCACCGAGCCGCCCAGCGCCAGCCGGCGTTCAGCCCCAAGTGGTTCTTGTCCTCACCCCAAACAAAGACTTTATTTATCCTCAATCAGTGGGCGATTACAGGCAAGTGGCAGCGGTCACCCTGCGGCCAGCCCTGACGCCCGGGTGACGGTCAACCCACGGCGTGCCCTGACGCCCGGGTGATGGGCACCCTGCGGAGAGTGGGCATGGGGGTGGCAAAGCCGGGGTGGGCGACGCGACGGAGGGCTGGGGTATTTTTGGGGAGAGGGGGGACACACGACGCCGGGGCTGTGGTCCATCCCCCGGTGCCCCCACGGTCACTCACGCTGCCCTCCGCCACGGCCGCTCGCCTGTCCCGGGGGGGCCCCGGCCGCGCGCCTCCTCCTATCCAGGTCATAGCATCCCCGGTGGCTGGGCAAATACTGGCTGCAAAACACAGACCACCGGGACGGGGGGGTCAGCGCCCGGCACCCGTGGGTGCCAACAGCCTCCCCTTGCCGATGCCAGCCGGGCAGGCGGGGGCAGCACCCGGCCCCCTCCCCGATCTGGGGGACTCACCGCAGGGGCTTCAGCTCCTCGGCTCTGGCCCTCCACGTGTCTAAGGGGGACCCGGTGCCCGCGCCGGCCCCTGCGCAGAACAGGCGGCAGCGTTACCCCCCAAATGTGTCACCCCGAACGGGGACCCGAGGGGTTGGATGCCAGGAGCCAGCGTGGCCCAAGCCCCACCTTGGGGTGGCAGCTCTGAATCAAGCAAGCTTCGGGCAAAGGGATGCTCTGGGGCGCACAGACCCCCCCAAACTCCCCTCACCTCCCTCCCCGGGCACTCTCGGTTGTGGTCTCAAGGACCTCAAGTGTCCCAGAGCTTGGCCCTGTCTCGGGCGGGCACCCGCAGCCCTCGCACCGGAGGTGGCACCTCACTGGCGCTGGGGCTTCGGCAAAGGGTGTCTCTGCCTTTGGGGATGCAACCCCGGGGGCTGCGTGTCCCTGCCTGACACCCCCCGGGTTCTGAGTGAGCCCCGCTGCCTGTGCCATGCTGGCACCCATGCAATGCTGGTGCCCATGCAACGCGCCTGTGCAACGCTGGCACTCGTGCAACACATCTGTGCAACGCTGGTGCCCATACAACACATCTGGACAACACTGGTGCCCCTGCAGCGCTGGCACCTGTACAACACCGGCACCCATGCTGTGCTGGTGCTCATGCAACACGCCTGTGCCATGCTGCTACCCGTGCACAGCTGCAGCCATGAATCCCTGGTGCTCATGCAACATGCGACCTTGAACCACTGGCACCCCTGCAGTGCTGGCGCCCATCCAGTGCCAGCTCCCGTGCAACGCCGGCGCCATCAGCCACGCAACGCCATCACCTCTGCCACGCCGTCACCCGTACGACACTGGTGCCCGTGCCATGCCATGCCATTGCCCATGCAGCGCCGGTGCCCACGCGTGCCCGGTGCCCCCCAGCACCCAAAGAGCCACTCACTGCTCATCTCCCCCAGCGATGGGCGGGAGCCCTTCACACTGGAGTCCTTGTAGCCCTCAGGGTCCAGGGTCCTCCTCATGCCCTCCTCGTAGACCTCCTGTGGGACAGAGAGAAGGGTGCTGAGCGGGGACCAGCACCCCCAGCGCCTCGCCGGGGCCGTGCCAGGGCTGGGAGCCGGCCGGGGTGCAGCGGCGGAACACCGGGTCACCCTACCTGGCCGGGCCCCTCCATGGCCCTCGCCTCGTTGTGTCCCCGCAATCAGCCCGGCGACACCATAACCGGGCGCTCTGCGGCGTCGAGGCGGGCGCGGGGGGGGGGGAAGGGAGAGAAAATACGTTAGCAGAGACCTGGGCAGCACTCGGTGCCCCCCGGGATGTGGGGCTCGTCCCCTGGGATGGAGCTGGGGCCGGATGCTGGGGCTGTTCCCGCAGCCCCCACCCGTGTAACCCACTCCCCGTGAGCCAGGGTGGGGGCCCGGGACTGGGGGTCCCCGGGGAAGCCGTGCCCTGCCCTGCCGCCAGCCGGGATGGGAACCGACGTCAAGCGACGGCAGAGCCCTGGCAGCTTCCCACCAGGGACGTGGCATCCTGCCCCGGCCCACCCGTGCCCACGCACGCCGCCTGGTCCTGTCGTGGGGGTCTGGTCCCCTACGGACCCACGCCCAGGGGTTGGGTCCCCTGTGGACCCATCACACGGGCTGGGTCCCACACAACCCCTCGCGTGTGGATGGGGTCCCATAGAGCCCCATGCACTTAGGTGGGGTCTCCTATAGACCCACGCAGAGGGGTTGGGGTCCCCTATAGACCCACGCACATGGGCGGGGTCCCATACGGACCCACGCAGGGGGGTTGGGGTCTCACCCTGCAGCCCCCGGGGCCACTCACAAGCCCCCGCAACCCCTGCGGTGAGACAGGGGAAACTGAGGCAAGGCAGAGCTGGGCTTACAGGGACACCCCAATGCACCCCAGGGTGCACAGCTTGGGGGGGGCGGCCCTGCTCCCCCCTCCTCCCCCCCGCTCAGCACCCAAAGCCTCTACACGCCAGTGGGCTGTGTGGGGGGGGTGCTCGAAGTGGGGGGAAGGTGCAGCCTGTGCCTGCACCCCCGGTGCCCCCCAACCCCT
>VZZY01020737.1:19774-31571 GCA_013400335.1 Eurystomus gularis
AGGGGGCTGCAGGCCGCGGGGGGGGCTAGGGCCGGGGACCCTTTTGCGGGTGGGGGGCCCAGGAAGTGACGTCAGGGCCCCGCTCCGCGCGGCAGGGATGGAGGGATGAAGGCGGCAGGGATGGAGGATGAGGGTTGTCATGGAGACGCCCGGCTGGACCGCAGGGGTGCAGGGATGGGGTGGTGGGGACAGGGGTGGTGGCACTGGGGATCTCCGCCTGTCCCCAGCCCCCAGACGTGCGGATGGGGTGACCCTCCCCCTCGGCCCCTGCTCAGGGGCTGCTGGTCCTGGGCTGTGCCGGGAGCCTGGTCCAGGGGATCTGGGGGGTATGGGGGGCACTGCTGCTTGGGGGCACCGTGCCAGGGACCTCCAGGGCCTGCTGGTGGGGTCTAGGGGACCCCAGGACTTCTTGCCATGGCACCAGACACCTCCAGACCCCGCTGTCATAGCATGAGGACTCTCTGGATCTCCTTGCCATGGCACGGGTCACCTCCAGACCCTGCTGTCATGACATGGAGACCCCCACGGCTTCTTGTCATGGCACTGGGCACCTCCAGATGCCACTGTCATGACATGAGGGCCTCCTGGGTCTCCTCATCATGGCATGAGGCACCTCCAGACCCTGCTGCCATGACATGAGGACTTTCTGGATCTCCTCACCAGGGCATGAGGCACCTCTAGACCTGGCTGTCATGACATGCAGACCTCCTGGACTCCTTGCCATGGCATAGGGCACCTCCAGACCCCACCAGCATGGCATGAGTACCCCCTAGATCTCCTCGCCATGGCACAGGGCACCTCCAGGCCTTTCATCCTGACACCAGGATGTCTCCAGACCTCACTGGGGTGCCATGAGGCACCTCCAGACCCCCCTGCCATGATGAGGCACCCTCCATCTCCCACCATGGGGATCTCCACTCTCACCCTCCCTGCGTGTGGTCCCCCCCCATGCAAACACCTGCCCCGTCCCCGCTGTCCTGCCGGGCTCAGCAGGTTCTGTGTCTTCAGCATCTCTCCGCCAAGCACGAGCGGCCGGGCGGAAGGGGAAGCCATCACCGCCCGCGCACGGCCTGGGAGGAAGGGGGCCTTTGTTCGGCCTTCCTGGCCACTTGCACGGCGGGGGAGCGGCGGCCGCCCCGGCGGGGTCCCCGGGGACACGGGGGTCAGCGAGGCACAGCCCGCGGCTCAGCCCGACGCCCTCTTCCCGCTGCCGGGCCCCAAAGCCAACATCTGCTAAAGCGCTTTGCTCCATTGCTAAAACCGACCATGTGCGGGGTGTGGTATGCCCGTCCCCTCCCACCCGTGACACTCGTCTCTCTGCCAGGTTCTCAGTGAAGACCCTGCTGGAGAAATCCACAGCAGACCCCATTGACGACTCCTCCGAGGAGTTCGTTAACTTTGCTGCCATCCTCGAGCAGATCCTCAGCCACCGCTTTAAAGGTAAGAGTGGCCTGTGGGGATGGGCGCCCGCGCAGCGCCTGGCATGTCCCTGTCCCCACCCCTGGGCCATGGGTGGATGGGGATCCATGCACGCATGTGCTGGCACCAGGGAGCACATCCAGGCTCTGCCTTGGGGCTTTCTGGGCTGACAGGGGTTTGCCGGCACCACAGCCCCTGACTGCAGCCCCTTGGTCCCTGCAGGCCCCATCAGCTGGTTCAGCTCGGATGGGCAGCGCGGGTTTTGGGACTACATCCGCCTGGCCTGCAGCAAGGTCCCCAACAACTGTGTCAGCAGCATCGAGAACATGGAGAACATCAGCACATCCAGGGCCAAGGTCAGGAAGGTGCCAGCCCCAGCCCTGTTCCTGTCTCTATCCCTGTCGCCATCCCCATTCCTGTTCCTGCCCCTGTTTCCATCTACACTCTATCCCTGCCACATGGACCCATCCCCATGTCCATCCGCACCCCCATTGTATTCCCATCCTCATCCCCATCTTCATCTCCATCCCATCCTCATCTCCATCTCATCCTATCTCATCCTCATCCTCATCTCCATCCCACCCCCATCTCCATCTCAGCCCATCTCATCACCATCCTCATCTTCATCCCATTCCAATCCCCATCCCATTGCATTCCCATCCTCATCTTACCCCACTGCATCACCATCCCCATCCTTATCCCATCCTATTTCCATCCCCATCCCATCCCCTCTCTGCCCCCCTCCCCATCCCCTCCAACCCACCCTCCTGCAGCCCCATGGTGTCACTGGGGGAACAGGAGCTGTGGGTCCCCATGGTGGGGGATAACAGGGCTGAAAGCAGCTCTGGGGTGGGGACCGCCCCTCCGCTGCTGCCCAGAGCCCTGGGGGCAGGTGGGAACATGGCAGGGGAGCAGCTGTGGGTGGCACCTGATGGGCAGCCGATGGTGGCACCTGTCCTTAGAGCTGTGCCTTGCAGGGCCGGGCCTGGATCCGTGTGGCGCTGATGGAGAAGCGCATATCCGAGTACATCTCCGCAGCTCTCCAGGACGTGCGGATCACCAAGTGAGCAGCCGGCGTCCCGGCCGCGTCCCGGCAGCGCTGAGGGTGCGCGGGTGCTGCGGTGTGCGAGGGGGTGCCCGGTGGGTGCACACGCAGCCACGTTTTTTCCCCGCAGGCGGTTTTACGACGACGGGGCCATCATGCTGCGGGAGGAGTCCTCGCTGCTCACAGGGATGCTCATCGGGCTCAGCGCCATCGACTTCAGGTAGGGACGGGTGGGATGTGGCCCACCCGTGGCAGCTCCCTGGGGCTGCCCTGACCCTCTGCTCCTTCTCTTGCCACCGCTCAGCTTCTGCCTGAAGGGCGAGGTGATGGATGGCAAATCGCCCGTGGTCATCGACTACACGCCCTACCTGAAGTTCACGCAGAGGTAAGAGACCCCGGGGTGTCCTCCTTGGGGCGGGGACCCTGTCGCCTCTCCCCTGGCACCCTGGTGGGGCTCAGCCAGGCTCCCCCCGTTCACGCTGGCCCCCCTGCCATGCTGCCATCCCCGCTGAGCCCCTATTCCTTCCAGCTACGACTACCTGAGCGAGGAGGAGCGGGGCAGCGAGAGCAGCACGAGTGAGGACAGCTCCCCTGAACACCCGTACCTGCCCCTGGTCACCGACGAGGACAGCTGGTACAGCAAGTGGCGCAAGATGGAGCAGAAATTCCGCATAATTTATGCCCAAAAGGTACCAGGAGCCAGGGTGGGGCCGTCTGGTTGCCCCCGGGGATGCTCTAGCCCAGAGCATCCCTCCACTGCACCCCCGCAGCCAGGTGGTACCCACAGTCCTTCATCCTGCTGTTGCGGTGGCCCAGACCTCTCCTTGTCACCCTTGGTGGCCCTGGGGTTGGGGAGGGGGGCCTGGTGGGAGGCAGCGGGGTGCTGCTGACGGTGGTCTCGCGCAGGGGTACCTGGAGGAGCTGGTGCGGCTGCGGGAGTCACAGCTGAAGGACCTGGAGGCGGAGAACAAGCGGCTGAAGCTGCGTCTGGAGGAGGTGATGGTGCAGAACCAGCTGGAGAAGAGGGAGCTGGAGGGTGTCATCCTGGAGCTGCAGGAGCAGCTGTGAGTGTGGACCCAAACTGCTGCAGGCACTGTGGGTGGGAAGGTCCCTGGAGCCTGGGTGCACTGGGCTCTGCGTAGGTGGGAGGGTCTCCAGTGGCCCACTGACCCAGAGGGGCAGGGTGAGTGGTGGTCTCCAGCACCCCATACACCCTGTGGGGTGTGATGGGTGGTGGGTGCCCAACGCCTGAGTGCCCCATATGCCACGTGGGACATGGACAGTCCCCAGTGTCCCATATGCCCCACAAGATGTGATGGGTGGCAGGTTCCTGGTACCCAGGTAGGACATGGTGGATCCCCGATGCCCCATACATCCTGTGGGCCACATCACCTGGCAGGTCCCCGGCCCTGGTGGCTGTGCCGGGTGCTGAGCCCCCGCCTTTGCCGCAGGACGGGCCTGATCCCCTGCGAGAACCCGCAGCTGGCCCAGCTCTCCAAGGAGATGGTGACCCCCTTGGTGAACCAGTGGCCCTCACTGGGGACCCTCAACGGCAACGAGAGCGGCTCGGACAGCAAACTCTACAGAAGGTAACCCCCTCACTGGGGTCAGAGCCGCCCTGACCCACACCCAGCACCCTGTCCCACCCCAGGGGGGTCTGCCCGGGCAGGGGACGGGGAGAAGGGCTGTCCCTGGCTGGTGGGGCCATCCCAGGGGTCCGCAGTGCAGGGGGGCTCAGCGCCGTCCCTCTGCAGGCACAGCTTCGTGAGCACCGACCAGCTCTCGGCCGAGAACAGCCTCAGCTCCGACTCCCAGCGCCTGGGCGAGGGCAAGCGTGAAGGGGAGCCCTGGGGGCCCTTGGGTAAGACCCCTCCCCACCTTAGGGTACCCCACGGGGCTCAGCATGTTCCCTAACAAGCACCCAGACATCCAGACCATCTCAGAAGTCTCCTCCTCATGCCGGGGATGCTGTCCCAACAGCCAAGGACACCCAGGCCCCTCCGGTGGGGTGGTCCCCATCCCGTCCCCCCATGGCAGGGTTGGGGTGCAAGGCCGCAGCCCCCCCATGATGCCATCGCCCCCCTCTGTGCTGCAGGGAAGGACCCCACGCCCTCCATGCTGGGGCTCTGCGGCTCCCTGGCCTCCCTGCCCAGCTGCAAGTCCTTGGCCAGTCTCAAGTCCAACGAGTGCCTGGTGAGCGACAGCGCCGAAGCCAGCCCGACCCGCAGCCCCAGCTGAGACCCCCGGCCCCCAGGCCCAGCATCGCGGACTGACCTCGTCTCCCCTCCTCGCCATCCCGGGGTCAACAAGGGACTCGCCGAACCCAGCGGGGAGGCTGGGGATGGGTTGTGTCCCCCCCTCCTCCCCGAAACCCCACTCTGGCTGCGCCTCGGACCCCCAGCCTGGTTTCTGGCTGGAGACATGGACCCGTTGGGTTGGGAGATGCTGGACTGGGACCCATGTGAGCTGGGGATGGGGGGTGGGGGAATGAACTGTGCTGGGGGGGGACAATGGGAGCAACCACAGCTGAGGAGCAAGGGATGGGGGCTCAAGGCCAAAACCCCTCCCTGGGCAAGGATCTGGGCACAGCCCGTGTCCATCCTGCGCAGCCCATGGGCAACCCCCAAGAAGCTGCAGGGGGGCTGGCCTGTCCCTCCCCCTTTGGGGACCAACTGTCCCCCCTTGCAGCAGCAGCACCCCCCCAACAGGGATAACAACCCCCCCTCCCCATCCTCCCCTGAGTTTTGGGTTGGTTTGGGTGATTTTGGTTTTTAATTCAGCCCCATCTGCCTTGTCAGAGCAAAAGGAATCAATAAATGCAGCAAGACAAGCTGGTCTCCATGAAACCACCCCACAGATGGGAAAGTGGGGGGGGGAAGGTCCCTGGTACCCCCAGCCACAGGTCCTGTCCCATGCAGGGTTGCTGGGGGGATCCAGTGAGCCTCCTCCAGCCCCACCAGCGCAGGGAGAACACCTCTGGGACACAGCAGGGCGCCCAAGGATGGGGCACCCCTTGTCCCATCGCCAGTGGGGTGCTGCTGGGAGGAGCAGGTAGGTCCTGGGGGCTTCTTAACCCCAATAAAAACCCAGTGAGGACCTGGCAGATGACAGCACTGCAGCCACGCAGCAGGGACAGGGTTGTCACCTGTCAGGACATGTCCCGTGGCCGAGCAGGGAAGGAAATCCCTGCCCTAAGAGACTAATAGTATTTTCTTTTATTTAAGAAAATAAGAGACATTCCCCCCTGGAGTCCCATGGGAAGCTGGGGCAGCACCTGCACCACACACAACGCTGGGGCAGGTCCTCAGCCTCAGGTGAAGGGACAGGGTAGGGGCAGAGGTTGCCAGAGTTAATGCTGACCCCCCCGAGAGCAGCAGCAACGTCTGTCCCCACGCAGGGTCCAAGCCCAGGGTTTGGGACAGGGACACCCTGAGGGGGAGGAGAGGTCCAGAGGCAGGGAGAGGGTCCTGATGTGTCCCCGCACCACGCAGAGCTGGCACGGGGACGCTGTGCGTGACTGATGGCGAGCAGGGGCAGAGCCCCGGCTGGAGCAGGGCTGGGGGGCTCAGGCAGGCACACAGACAAGCCCCCCGAGGGTTTCGTTCCTCAGCTCCCATCTCCTGCCCTGCTGAGTCTCCCAGGGCACCCCATCCTCAGCAGAGCGTCCATGAATCCAGCAGCAGCATCTGTCCAGCCTCAAGGGATGAGGGCAGGAGCCTCCACCCCCCCATTGTCACAGCAGCAGGCCCCACTGTCCCCCAGGGCCGGGGATGGGAGCGGGCCCGGGCTGGCCCTGCCTCCGCAGGCAGGCAGAGCGCAGGACGAAGGCACTTGGGCTTTGTCCAGCCGAGCCGGGCGGCTGCTCCTGGAGCAGGGCTGGCACTTGCCCCCCGGGGCACCAGCCGCATCCAGCCCTGCCCCGGCCCCAGCTCACAACCCGCGCAGCCGCCGCTCCTGGTTCAGCCTCTGGAAGAAGGTCTTGCCAAATTCATAGGTGCTGATCATGATGGCGCAGGCGGGAGCCACCTTGATGACGCGGGGCAGGAAGCCTGCAAGGACAACCCCGTTAGCCCCACGGTGACACTGGGGCACCAGTAAACCCCAGTCCGAGGGTACGTCCTTACCTGCAAACAGTCCCCGGGTGCCAGACTCTGCACGGATCCGCTGCATGAGCAGCCAGGTGGAGGAAGGCTTGGAGGCTGTGACTGCAGGGAGAGGGAGTGGGTGAGGGTCCAGGGATGTCCATGTACCACCAGGGAGTCCTGGTTACCCCCCCAGGCACCCACCAGGAGCCTGGCCCCTCACCTGGGTGCACCTCACTGTCTCCCAGCTCGATCTGTCGCTGGGTCTTCACCACGTCAAAGGGCAGCGTCAGCACCGCAGCCACCTGCGGGGACAGTGGCCGGGTGGTGAGCTGGGATCTCACTGCCCAGCCCAGTGTCAGCTCTGCCACCACCTCCCAGCACCATCCCTTGCTCCCCCTGCTGATGGCCAAGCGAGCCCCTGTGTGGTGCAGGCCCCAGGGCCCCGAACTCACCGTGCCAGAGATGGCTCCGGATGCGAAGCTGATCATGAACGTGGCCTCGTCCAGCCGGGCCTGCCCGCAGAGCCATTCCTTCACCAGCTCATAGTTAAACCAGTAAAGAGCTAGAGGACACAAGAAACACCAGTGCCATGACCTCGACCACACCAACCTTCCCCCTCCCTGTGTGTGGGGCTGCCCTGACCCGTGCTTGTCCCCCCACCACCTCCCAGTGCCACCAGTCACCCTGTCCCCTCACAGCCATACCTGAGAAGGGGACATCCCGCAGCACGGTGGGTCCCCAGCCTCTCCAGAGGGACAACCAGCCATCCTGGGCCACCGCTGACTGGATGCAGACACCCAGCTCCCGGTAGCTGAGCTGCCGGGACTGCATCTTGGTGCGGATCAGCTCCAGGGGGCTGATGACAGTCACGGCACCCACTGCAACGGAGGAGACATCAAGCATCAGCCCCGTCTGCTCCAGCAGCCATCCCAGAGCCATCAGAGCACTGCCCCAGGAGAGCCAGGTGCCAAAAGTGGGCATCAGCAGCCAAGACCTACAAGGACGCAGAAGGAACCCCGGGGAGGAGGGGTACTCACGCCTGGCGAGTGCCCCAGCCAGCAAGGGGATGTGGTGGCCCCGGCTTCCTGTCCGAGCATGCAGGTAGTCCCGGAGCTGGTCGTAGGTGGTGAAATAAATGACGGTGGCTGGCACAGCCATGACCCTGTGGGGAAGAAGGGGTGTGAGGGGCACACGTGTCCTCTCCAGGTGCTGGCAGAGGCTTGGGGAGGATGCCCATGTGCCCAGGCAGGTGTTATCGCCCAGACATCCCCCCAGGCAGGGTCCAAACTCACAGGGTGGGGGGCAAGCCGCTCCACAGAGACCTGATGCCCTCGTAGCGTGTGATCTTCACAAAGGCATCCTGAGGGGAGAGGTTAGAGAGGGGGAGATGGGCAAGAACTCCCCCAGAAAACACCCTGACCCCCTCTCTGGGGCAGGGAGGGCCCCTGCCCACCCTGCCTGTGCCTGCAGCCCCTACCAGTGTGCCGGTGAAGTGGGTGGGGGCCTTGTACCAGGCGGTGCAGCCGTTGCCGTTCTGGCAGACGTACAGGTGGTCCATGAGCCCATTGCAGTAGAGGAAACACT
Source organism: Eurystomus gularis (assembly GCA_013400335.1). Taxonomy (NCBI): domain Eukaryota; kingdom Metazoa; phylum Chordata; class Aves; order Coraciiformes; family Coraciidae; genus Eurystomus; species Eurystomus gularis. Next base: position 27,908 of record VZZY01020737.1, read on the forward strand.
TCCCTGGGACAGGAAGCAACAGCATCACCGTTAAGACTCTTCCTCTCTGCCCTGTGCCCAGCTCATTTGACCTTCCAAAGCATCACCTCTTCCAGGAGAGAGTCTCTAAGTCTGAGCCCAGCAGGGATGAGGCCAGACCAAGGCCAGGAGAGGGATAACCCTCCAGCAAGGGTCTGGCCATGGTCATGGGGTGGGGAAACAGCCCCACCGCAAGCACGGGCACACAGAAGGAGCCATTGCCAGCAGCAGGAGAGGTTTCTGGCTTGCTTGGTGTCAGCTCCGCTGATGGAGATGCCATTCGATGGGTATGCCATTGCAGGAGCCAGCACGGCCCCTCCACTGTGCTCTCGGGCCAGGCCTGGGGACACCAGGCAGTGAGGAGCAAGCAGAGCAGCAGAGACTCAAGGGGACTTTGACATAGCGACAGGACAGTGACAAGACAGGGGCACCACAGCCAGCCAGGCCTGCTGCACACCAGACCCCAACAGAGCCCTCCCGGGCAAGGACCCAGTGGGGACATTGCACGACCAGCCCCAAAGCAGGGCTGCAGGAGCAGCTGCGGGGTGGTCTGGGGGTGGTGGCACCCCCTGCACGAGGGAGCAATGTCCTCTCATCCGGAGAAGGCTGAGCCACCACCAGCAGGGAAGTGAATCGGGGTCAAGGCTTGGCAAAGCAGGGGCTGCCCCAAGCCGCCGGGTGTTACTCACATGTGGCCTGCTGAGTGCCCCAGGGCACAGACCGCACTGGCAACGCTGAAACACACAACGGGGACACGGGATGATACAGGGGACATGCCACCTCCCCGGGCCCGGGCACACAGCTCCGAGCCAGGCAGTGGGAGAGCTCTGTGGGTAAAGGGGCTGGATGCCCCACAGCCACTTCCCAAGCAGGCTTGATTGTCACCGAACCAGTCCCTTGGGACCAGCCCCAGCTCACTGACCCTGCAGTGAGGGGGCAGAGCCCAGGGAATCTCTCCTGCCCCATAGAAGCTGCGGGGAGCGGCACAGAGACAGACACAAAGGCAGTGGGGCAATGAGTGAGCAGCCAGAGCGGGCTGAGCCCTTCTGCCCCGCTCCCTGGTGGGCAGGGGGCTGCTGGGCACAGCGCTGACCCTGCTCGGCATCGGCACGGGGGGAAGGATGGAGCCAAGCATCAGCCGGGCTCCCCCAGCGGGGCCCCCCGAGCCCAGCGGGACGAGGGGCCCATGGTAACCTGCCACCTCGCGATGGCCCCAAGCTCAGGAGCCGAGAAATCCTGGCCACTGGCTCTGCCAGCCGAGATAACCACATGGGCTGTCTGCTGGCTGACTCGGGGGGGCTGTTCAGAGACCCCCACCCTGGTTACCTTTTGAGAAGGGGGTCCTCTGGGCCTGCAGTCGGATCTTCACCACATCCAGCGGTGTCACTGAAAGGACACTGTTCTTTAGCCACACTGTACTGTGCAAGCCCCCCCACCCCAGCACCCACCCGCTCCCCAGGGTGCTCACCGAAGAGGGAGGTGAGGATGGCACCTGTCCCCGAGGCCAGCATCTGCTGCAGCGGCGTGATGGCCCCGATGGGGCTTGCTGACGTCTTCTCGGCCATGGTGCTGGGCCCCTGCAACACACGGTGGGGGGATGCTCGAAGCTGGGGGTGGTCCCGGGGGGGTCCTTGCCCAGGGATGAGTGATGGCCCCCCCGGCATCCTCAGCTTCGCCGGTGCGAGGACAAGCGTCCCGCCTCTGGCAGTGCTATCGGTGCGGCACAGGGCAGGCGCGGCCGCCCCATAATCGTGCTGTCCTGGGAGGGGGGGACAGGGACTGATTCTGGAGCCGGCCCAACCTCGATAACAATCCCCCCACACCAGGCCCCACCACTGGCAGCAGGCCCAGTCTCACTGGAGAGGTGGGGACCGTCCAGACCAGCCTTCCATCTCCTTGGGGAGGGAGGACTGTTCCCTCCCTGCTCTTGGGAAATTAAGGGACAGGAAGGAACAAAGTTCAGAGACCAGTCACACCACGACACCCCCTCAGAGAAGGCAGCAAAGCACAGTGCAGCCAGGGAGGAACAGCGCTGGGGGAAATCCCCTTTGCTGAGGGTGCACAAGCTTGCAACGAGCACCACAAGAAGGGTTCACACTTCCAAAACCTTCTGTGCGCTTTCCCCCACCCTGCTGCTGTGTGTCCCCCCTGCCAAGGCTTGGCAAGACTGCAGCCCCGGGGGTCAGCACCTCTGCCCTCGGGAAGCCGGGGATATCGCACCCTTCCTGCAGGAGAAGGATGCAGAAAAGTGAGCCGGAGCATGCCATGCTCGCTCAGACCAGCTGCTCCCCCTCGCCGCAGCCCCAGGATGGACCATGACAGGAGCCTTCCAGGCTTTGGAAACCCTTTTTTTTTTTTTAAGCCAGGGAATGCAGCAAAAAACCCTTCACCATCTGACTCAGCAATTTGCAAGGTCAGAGCAGTCATAAATCTCTCGATTACAGGCTTCGGACCCGCTCGGTGCCCGAGGCTGGGAGCAGGGATGGGTCTATCCTAGAGCCACACATGCCAGCCCCACCAGGAGAGCCAGGTGCCAGTTGTGGGGTGGGCACAGGTCCCGCTGTGCCCATCACGGGATGACGCCGAGCCCTGGCACGCTCCCTTTGGGCAACGGGGCTGCTGCCAAACCGGTGCTGTGGGCAGGACGCTCGGCCCAGCACCGGATCCACCCTTCCCATCCATCCCTCCATGTAAAGCCTTAAAGCCGAGAGGAAATCTCTCACTCACGGTGCTGCAACACCTGAACAGCTTAAAACATGGTATTTATACGTGGTGTTTATCCGTGCCACAACACAGCCCTCTCCCTTGGGAAGCACAGAACTGGTGAGGGCTTCCAAGCTCCCTCCTCAGCTGGGAGCTACTCCTTTTATCATCCAGGAGAAAAAAATGAAGTCCCTAAACCCATGGCTCAGAGCCCACCGCTCAGTCTAGAGCACTGGAGGGTCTGGGTTCAGTGCTGGGACGCTGGGTACAAAGGTGGGGGGAAAAATGAGGGTTAAGGTGATAAAGGCAAGAAACTGTGGGGGACAGGAGGGGCTCGGCAGCCTGGGCCCATGGGGAGATCCCTCTGGTGCTCCCCAGCACCCGGGCTGCTCCAGCCTGGGGGTGCCAAGCTGTGTGTGTCCCCACCCCGCGCCGTCCCTGGAAGTGCTCCAACAGCACCCAGGGGCCTCATCCTGCCTGGGCACACCCCTGCCTGCGCTGCCCTGGCTCAGGCATGACCTGGGCGCTTGCCCAGGCAGGGAGGGCAATCGGCACTCCTGGGGAGGGCACAGTGCAGGTCCCCTCCTGCCCCACGGGTAGGCTGCGGGACAAATTTCCCCCCCTACAGGGGAGTAAGGTGAGGGTGCTGAGGTGTCCCCTGGGGTGCACAGGCATCCAGCTGTCCCGGGAAACCCCCCCAGATGGGGCAGACCCCCCTATCCTGGAGCTTGCAACCCTCCCTCGGGGGTCTGTTGGCACCCTGTCCCTCGGGACTCGCAGCCCCCAGCCCAGGGCTGCACCCCCTCTGCTGGTGTCTGCAGCCCCCCTACAAGCCCTTGAACGCCTCCACCGGGGTTTGTAGACCCACCCCAACCACTTGACCCCACTCCCCAGGCGCTGCTCCCCCTCCGCCCGGGTTTGCAGCCCCCCCCCCCCCCCCCAC